>WBMZ01015535.1:0-37118 GCA_013400975.1 Atrichornis clamosus
GCGTCACGTGCGCGGCGGGACGGCGGGGGGAGCGGCACGAGCCCGCGGGGACGCCCGACGCCCACCCCTCGCCCCCGGCGCTGCCCCGCTCACCGGAGACGCCGAGCAGCAGCAGCGGCAGGAGGAGGCGGCGGCAGGAGGAGACGGAGGAGCGGCGCGGCCCCATGGCGGTGGTGCTGCTGCCGGCGGCGGGGACACCGGGGGGCGACGAGCGGCCGGGGGGAGCGGGCGCGACAAAAACCTCGCCAGCGGTCATGTGAGGGGCGGGGCGGGGCCGCCCGCGCGCCGCCAATCGCCGCTTAGCGCCGCGGCTCGATTCCATGGATCGCGGACGGGCCCCTCGCCGCGCGCCGCCTCGGGCGGGCGGGTCCGCTCTTCTCCCGCCCCCGACCGACGGCAGCACCGGCAGTGGCGGCCGCCTGACCCGGGGCTGTGCCGCGGTGGCCTCTGCATGGACAGGGTAGCGGGGGCTTGTTCTGGCCCTTGGCAGTGTTTGTGGTTTGCACTGGGGCTGCTGTAGGCTGAGAAGGGGTAGCTTAGAGGAGATGCCCATTCAGAGAAGTTTAATATAGAGGCTTTCACTGAGAAAAAAATAAAGATATTGTCCATGTTTGCAATAAATACAAAGGAGGATACACGGGCTGGTTTGCTCTCAGTGCACCTCTCCTGAGGTGGCTGTCGGTGCTGTCCATCCATCCTCCCACCAGAGACGGTCCCGGGCTTTCCGGGGCTCGGTCCCTCCGCCGTGACTGGGCAGAAACCCCTCCGGGCACGGCCTCTGTGGCAGGGAGGGGGTTGGCAGCAGCACCTGGAGCTTTAACGCGTTTTTGCTGGTGCTGAAAGGCAAAAAGTGGGGAAGAAAATGGTGGGAGAAATCAGGACTTTGGTGCAGAGGGAGAAAAGAATCAGTGGTGTGGGCGGGGAAGACAGGGGTGGACAAAAAACTTGGTGGATTTGGGACTGGAAGAAGGTATAAAATGGGATGGATGTTGGATTGCAGCATTGACAGTATTGATTAGGGAAAAAAACCCCAACCAACCCTACACCCGAACAAAAACATCAGAAAGGCTGGCTTGGCAGAGAAAGGGGAGATGTTGAAGAAGACGCTGAGGCTGGGAAACAGCAAGGGAAATGGCCTGAGAAGGCAGGAGCTCTGGGCTCAGCAAGGAAGGGCCTCCTGGAATGACATATTCCTATTTCTGATGCTGTGGGAGAACGGAGGATTTTGAATAATCAGGCTCTAAGAGCCATCCCCAGCCACAGGGAAGAAAATGAAGGCTGAAGAAGGCAATAAAACACACTGACCTGATATACTGAGATGGAGTGTAGATAGTGTTGATAGGAAAGCAGCTATGAAGCCTTGAGGAAGTGGAAATAATGCAATTCGTTATTAAAGGACAGTTAATTTCTCTCAGTTGTGTGCTTGCAACCCTGTACTTTCCCACAGAGTGTCACAAAACCAAAGCTGGCGTGTCAGGGCCACCACTGAAACCAGGGCATTGAACAAATGGGGGTCCCACACACAAGGGCTTGTGTGGTCTTCACTGCTTCTTTGCATTTCTTTTTGTGTTTAGTCACCACACCTAGAGCCCACTTACCGTGTGTGTTACATACCTGCACAAGCATTTGTCTAAGCATGGTTGCATGTGAATATCAAAATCTATGTAGTTTCAAAACACTTTGAATAAATTTATATCTGTCCTTTGAGCTTAATTAGTGAAAATTTACTTGAAGAAATAAACTTTATACTTAATAACTGACTTGCTGTAGGCTGTGGGGGAGTGTCAGTAGCAGCAGCACAGATGATACCACACATTCTGATAGAAGCAAGTCTTTCCTCTTTCTCAGCTCCACTGCAAAGAATGGGGCATTTCAGAGGCAAGGGAGAGTCCTGTTCTGGAGATTTGATATTTTCTCAGGCTTCACTGCTTTAGCATAAGGTCCTGTTTTAAAAAAGTGATCTCTCAGGGAGTTAGAAGCAATTACATTAGGAGAATTTGACTATTAGGAGAGAGATATTTTCTTAGGCTTTAATTAATTGGAAGAGGAGAAAATGTTTGGTCTGTTCAGGTGGTTCACGTGGTGGAATGTCACCTGTTGTATCTGCTGGAATATTTACTTCAGGACTTATCTATAAAGATTGATATGTTCCAACAATGTTCCCTTGTTCTGAGTGAAGAATCCTGAATATTTGGGTCTCTTGCTTGCACATAGGAGATGGGCTCTGAACCAAGTGGATGTTCTGCAGACATAACGGGAAGGCTGATTAACTTGTTTCCTTTATGCCAATTTAGTGAAGCTTGAAATGAAATTTAATGGTAGCAATCATAACAAGCAAATCCTTTTCTGTTTATTAACATAAGAAAAGTAGCAACTGGTGTGGGATTAAAAGAACAGTATAGTTTATACAATTTAGCAAAATGAAAAATATATTGCTTTGCAACAGAAACATCATCATTAATACCAGAAAGCAGATTATTCTTTCTTTCCTTGCTCATGGTTGCTTCACCCTCCCTGTACTCCACTCCTGTCATAAAACAGCCTTCCACTGGCACGTGGGGTTGTGACATCATTTTACACGATCCCAGTGAACTGAGCTGGTGGTTTATTGTCATTTTCACACTGTCACAGAGGGACTGATGCACCTGTGGGTGCAGGAAGCGATGGGGCAACAACAAAGGCTGCCTAGTGGGTTTCTTCCCCTGCATGGAATCCCTGGGGAGACCAAAGCATCAAATTCAACCTCCAAGGAGTTGATACAGACACCCCGTGTTCATGTACAGGAAGAGGTTTGTCCAACAAAGCTCATGTGCTCCAGCCATCTGAATGTGTTAAAAGGTTGTTAAAAGCAATGTACTCTTGCATTTGCACAGTGATATTCTCCTCTTGCCCAGCCAACTGACAGAAGCTTGATTTTGGCATTGTTCTCCATAAACAGCGAATTTTTTGGCAGTTCCCACTGCCTATTTCCTCTTTGTAACTGGAGAAAGCCAAATGAAGCTCTGTTCCTCTCACATTTAACAAATCCTTCAGCTTTCCTTAGAAAAAAGTTTAGTAGTTGGGGTCAGATGTTGTCTGATTCCTCTTAAGTTTCATAAGCTATTATATTCAGTACTTGTAGGATTCAACCTCAAACAAATCTCCACTGCATCTTATTTATCATGAGTAATTTCTTTATTGATTGTGGCAGTCTTAACAGTAAAATTTACGTTATAGTTGGACTTAAGTAACATAAACTCAAATTCACATTCTCAGCTGTTTTCCTTACAAGAGCAAAAGGTTGTTACCATAAAGCAGAGAAAATGCCTTACCCTTTTGCTTAGTAGAGAGAAATGATTTTGCATTTGGCATGATTTTGGGAGCCACTGATGGATGGCAAATTGAGCCTGGTTTTCTACGACATTCACATTCCTTTTATTTATTGTTGGATGTGAGAATGAGGACTGTAATGCTTCAGTACAACATTACAGTTTCACTACATGCTGTAGTCAGTCTGATGTCCATTGTTTTAAGACGGTATTGACATGTACTGAGAACAAATATGGAAAACCTTGTAATTTCTTTTTAAAGGTTTAGTTCATCAAAGAATATAATGTCATGCCTAATTTCAAATGTTCCGTGACTTTCATTCACATAATAGGCTTAATCTTTTGTGAAACCTTTAGCAATTTCAGCTGGTTAGATACTATATCTATAATCAAACTTTTCTTAACTCTGAGACTTGCAAAAATTGATGGGTGTGTGGGGTCAGAAGTGAAGTGTCCACTGTTTAATGAAGCACTGAGTAACCTAATGTTTCTGACTCCTGGTGCAGAAGAGTAGAGGTTACAATAAAAAGAAGAAAAAGATAATACCTAGGACATGCAGTAATCACAACTTTATTCTAATGCATTTTTATTAATTCTTTTAGATATCTCTAAACAAAAGAGCAGTTTCTGTATTTTTTCCAGGGACAAGATTACAGCAGAACCGATTATTCCTTTCCAAGAGGCAAAGGAAGGATTTGGTACCATTTCATGTGGATGGGGTGGAAAGCGGAATGTATTAATGCTGGCCAGAGAGGTCCCAGACTCTCTTGGCAGAGTGGGATGAACCACAGGGACCTCCTTGGGACTGTGCCAGTAACAGGGAGTTACAGCTATTCACCAGAGTTTTCCTTCTCACGCAGCCCCAGTTTGTAGCTTGGGGTTTGAGGATTTGGGATCTGGACACCGCAGTGAGGACCATACTCTGTCCAGCACACAGTGACATCTGCAGTGCCTGGGCTGCGTATGTCTGCTCAGCGGCAGGGCAGAGAGGGCTCCCGGCAGCCCTGCGCTGATAGCTCTGGAAAAACACTTCTTATCTAATCCCTGCGAAGGCTCTGAACAGATGGCAGCGTTTCTGAGCTGCCGGGTTTCTGGGGGAGGTGGTGGTAGGAAACCAAACCAATAAATGCTGCTGCGAGAAACTGCTGAGTCAAGACTGGGGAAATCACGTGAAAAGCCAAAAAAAGAAAGCTTAGTGGGGAGTTGAAGAGATCAGAGAGCAGGCTGCAGCACAGAGCTCCGAAACTTCCTGTAAAACCACTCGTGTTGTGACACAGCTGGAAAAACACCCTCGCGGCGCAGGCGGCCGAGGCAGCGGCACAGGCGGCGTTTCGTCACAGCCTGTCACACAAACACAGCTCGCACACAGCTCGGCTTAACCGCGTGCTGCAGGCTCAGGGGTGAAAACAAGGCAGGAGCTGGGCCGTGACACGCTGCTGGGGCAGCAGCTGCCCCTCTGCTGTCGCACTGCTGTTCCTCAGCGCTGCGGGGTGCAGGGTGAGGGGCGCCAGTGGCGCTGGGGTGCCCCGTGGTGCTCAGGAGCAATTCCAGCTGCTGCTGGATGTGACGCCTGCTAGAGCACTCAGCAGCTGGGTTAACATGTGGCAGCAGCTGAGATTGATGCATTTTGTGAGTCACACCAAGCTGCTTCTAGATCTGTGTAATGTGAAAGAAAGGACTTGTTTGACTGACAACATGTTCTTTGGGCTTGTTACAGCAAAGCAGAGAAGTGTCAATACTCTCACTTTTTGTGGTTTGATCGACACACACATTGCTAACCTGCTGGAGATACATCTGTCAGCTTCAGAGCAGAAATTATTGTGTGAAAATGGCTCTGCACAGGAGGCACCTCCCACTTCCAGCTCTTATGAAAGATGTGTTGGCTGCAACATTTTCTGAGAGATTTCAGCAGGAAAGGAAGCTATATCTAAAATACAGGGTTGGAAGGGAGACTGGATATTATACAGTCATTTTCATAACTGTGTATTTTAACTGCAGGACTTCAGTTCTATGGGAACCCTCGTGACCTAGAATAACCTTACATCCCTTTTACAGAGAGTATAATGATATCTGTAATTGGTCTACAGTTTCCACCTCTGACAGAGGTTGAACCAGCTCTGGCAAATCCTGAGTTAATGTCTGTTCACTGCATTGTCCTGAGAAACTGAGTTCTTCTGGGGAATGATCTCTCCCGTTTGAGGTTGCATGTCTGCTTCGTGCTTTTGGAGCTAGGATTTGAAGCAGCAGCAGCTGCTGTAGGAAAAAAAAAGGAAGAAACTGAAGGGATACACAGACAGTGCCAGTCCTACAAGCAACAGAATCACAGCCCTGGGGTTGCAGAACCAGTTCTGACCCAGTCCCCAGCCACATCCTACAAACAAGCTTTACCTGTGCAGCAACAAGGTTTCAGCTCACCTCTGCAGAGGCTGTGTTTTGTAATCTTTGCTCCCGTCTCATGCCTGAAAGCTGTACGTCCTCCCCAGCACACACGTGGCAGAACACACAGCCTGCGCTGTGCCCTGCCCAGCCTCTAGTGAAAATAAGTAGAGCAGCTTTGCTTGGAGCCTCAAACTAGCACCAACAGAAGGACTTTGTGGGTGTAATTAAGGACCTGCTTTTGACAAAGGTATCTGGTTTTGGCCACAATAACAAATTGTTCCCAGCTATATCTCGAGCTTCCGAGACTAAGCAAGGGTAAAATAGAACAGGCACTGTGATAATTTCATAGGAGGTTTAGTCCAGAAGGGGGAAAAAAAGCTATAGGTTACGTGAACATCTTTTTAATAATCCAACACTGATATTTCACACTGTATTAAAACTACTTACTGCTCCAAATAGTAACAAGAAATCTATTTCATATCATTTTAGATGCAGTTTATTTGCATGCTAACCCCTCTCTGCAAAGTCATAGTGACTAAGCTTTGCAAAGAAGCACAGAAGCCCTTGAGCCCTGCAATGGCCTGGGCAGTGACCCTCTGTGTTTCTCAATTGTGTAAAGTATCTAAATGTTGGACCTACTGGGAAAGCAGTTACTGCAACTTCCATGTTACTGCAAATATCATTAGATGGAACAGAATCTGTAGACTTTTGAAAAGACAAAATTTCATAGCAAGTTACAATTACTCAGGCATTTTAACACAGAAGTACCTAGGTGACATCCCTGTTTTCCTCCAGCTCTAAAATACAGGTGTTTCAAGCTGATAACAACTGATTGTTTTAAGGAGTAAGATAACTATCATCAGTGTTACAGACGAAATTAGGTTAACCGTATTCTCCTCTCTGAATAGTCTCATTTAGCACTGGTGGCTCAGCATTAGCACCTGAAGTAGCCAAGGCCTTAGGCCACAAGAGGTGACCAAACTTTTGATAAAACAATGCTGCTAACAAAGAATTCTCGGTATTCAACAGATACGAACAGAATGGAGATGATAAGGTCCAAGAAGACAATTCCAAGAGAAAAAGCAACATCAGAAGGCAGCCAGCCCAGCTCCAGTGAAACCCAGCAAGCAATCAAGAGACTGCCAACCAGAATTTAGTGATTGATTTGGGACTGGACTTGGCGATTGGGTGATGGGTGGCGGGGATATACCTGAAAAGTGTGACTTGTGGTAGGGGTCCCTCTCTGGAGGCACCAGTTTGAGCAAAGAACTAACAAAAGACTAAGTAGAAACATTCTTGGAATTCTCAGCGGGGTCCCAGGCTCTGACCCCTTTACTGTGGCTGGCCTACGCAAGCCTGTAGCAATAAATACAAATTTAGTATTTGCTGGATAGGAACTACTTTTCCTCAGCTTAAGAAAAGGAGTTTAGCTACAGTGCTGCAATATCCTACTGATATTAGAAAATTCACTTTCAAAGTTACTTTTTTTGTTTAATTTATATGCTTATTTCCCATCATCAGCAGCAAGACATGAGTCATTTTAAAGGTGACTTTGTATCAGGAAGCAATTACTTAACCAGAAGAAAAACCTGCTCCTTTGAAGGTTAATCAACATCCATTGTTCCCTCTTATATGAAGTTAACTCCATATATTACAAGATACCCTTTGCACAAAGTCCAATGTCTCTCAACAACTCCAGTAAGTTTTGAGGTGTTCATTGTCTAAATGCCACAGTATGTCCACAGGCCATGACCTCTTCAGGGGGGAAAAAAAAAAAAAAATGCAACGGCAAAGCCAAAGCCATCATCTTAAATTTGATTTGTCATCAGTTTTTCTCAATCAGGAGAAAGTACAGTAGCATATATGGCACTATATAGTGCTCAAACAGTCATCTGCTTCTGCAGGATTTCTTTTTTTTGTGAAGAATGTAGGAAATATTCTCTTTAAGGAAAAAGCATCCCACGCATTTAGATGCCTCCAAGCTGCAACAGAGGAAGGAAGCACCTGAGCAGGATCAGTGGCAGAAGTTTCCCAGACCTGCATCAGGACTGTTTTGTGGTTACAGCAGTGCAGGGTCAGCCTCCCTGCAGCACAGGCCAGCCTTCCACAGAGCAGTTCAGACGATCAGCACTGCTTTGCTACAGATATCCCTGCTTCCAGAACTCAGAAAGCAAAAAAAAAGACTCCATCTCCCCTCTCCACCAAGTCCTCAGGGCTCCTGCATGGGGAAAGGCCAGGCTGGACATAGTTCTGCTCAGAATTAATCCAGCAGTTCCGAATGGCTGAAGTGGAGAAAAACCAAACCAACAAACCAACCAAAATCCCAAAACAAAACAAAAAAAGAAATGGCCAGTCGGCCACTCTTAATAACAGAAGCAAATTCCTCATCCAGCCCTTTTCACTGTACTTCACTAATTATATCAGGGCCATTAAAAAAATGATAAACTGGGAGACAAGGAATAATCATACAGCAGGAGAGGTGTCTTCTCTAGGAGCAACAAGCCACAGCCTCTGGTATTCTTGTACATTTCTGGCACTTGTACACATTCTAATCCCAACTCAGAGTCTAAGCAGATGCTTATTTCCTTCCCCTCCAAGAACCATAGAAGACTTAGTAAAAAACCCAAAATAATAAAAATTCAGGAATGGAAGCCACTTAGAAAACTCAAGGGATTTTAATGACTGAATGAATAAGGAACTACTTATTATATTTAAGTAGCAAACAAGTATTTTGCTATCAAAGCACAAGCTAAAGAATTTAAAGAAGCCATAAACATTAGTAAGCCCAACATACAGAACTTGGGAGTAAGAAGGCATTTTACACACAAGAGTTTATCAACACAAAACTGTTTAATATTTATTAAATGACACAAAATACCTAGATAACAGACTCACTCTCTGAAAGGACATGTATTTACATTATTTACCAACTTAAGAAAGACTCTCTGTACCCATATCAGACTTATGAAACATAAAAAAGGTTTTGCTGCTTTTTGCATCGAAGGATGCAATGGTGATACATGCCCTGTTTGCAAGTCTGCATAAACTATAACTTTTTGATGCAGTGAAAAAGCACAATTTCATATTCTGGTAGCCGAGGGAAGAGGCTTCTGAAAAGTAACAGGGTTAGTTTTTTCCCCCACTCCAGACACACTCTGAAGACTGTTATACAAAAAGTATATTACATTTTTGAATGCTGCTGTACTCTTACAGTTTTAGTGTAACGTTTCAAAGAAAATGTTCTTCCTACTATATGAGAGCACTAAAAAAAGAAGAGTGGTATTTGAACATTTTTTTAGATGCACTTTTTTTTTTTCTTTTAAAAGAAAGCATTAGGGCAAATGATATGTCTAGGAAAAAATGAAAGGCTGAAAAGAAAAAAAAGCTGAGACCAAAATATGAAGAACAGCTAAAGCAACTTAATTTGCTAGGGTTTGTTTTTTTTTTATTAACTATTTACTTTGGCACCTTTGTGTAAACTATAGAACAAAACAACGTTTACAACACATTTGCAATTACAGCATTTAAACAAAATGGTCACTTTTGAAACCAGCCAAGACAAAAAAATAGTCCATTTATGGGTATAAAGATTAAAAAACCTAAAATATATATTTCTAAGAATAAACTGCAATTTCTTATGAACAAGGTGCTATAAACTGCATGCAAGAGTCAAGATTAAAAATGTGTGGCCAAACAGACAAGCTGTGTTCTAGCCGGATGAGTTGTGGTCCAAGCCCACTTCAGCTTTTTCTTACAGAGATATATATGGCTCAATAGGCAGGCACATGATCCCAGCAAGAACTAGGGAGTTGTACGGCTAGACGACAAATCTTGGCTGCAGCTTTGTCATTAACCAGGAATGAGCGAGACCTTAGCAGAAGAGATGAACAAGTTCTTGGGGAAAACCCACGAAGCTACAAGAAGAAGCCTTCTCCCCTCCCCTCGCTCACCCCTCTCCTGGCCTAGCCAGGGTTCTCAAAGTCCATTCTTTGGGTTGCTTTAACTGGATTGCGCTTAGGGTCTGCCTCGGGTCGTGAATTCTGATGAGATTTGAGGACATTTTCTGTATAATATTTTCTGCATTTAAGTTATTGAAATAGACGGGATAAAAACTAAATAAACCTACAGACCTTTGCAGTTGAATTGGACTGAATGCGACACCTGTGTAATACGGGAGGGTTTTACCAGAACGGGTGTTCACACATGTAGTGGTGTTAGATTTATATGCTACAACAGACTGAATGGAACCAGTTCAATACAGCATCTCCTGTCTCCCAAAGAGTTAAGTCTTATGCTTCTTCTCCAATTCTCTTTAAAAGGAATCTTTTATTGGCTGAAGATACAAAAACACATACAAGAAAAAGGAACATTGAATGCAAAATACAGAAGTTGGTTGGGTTTTTTTTTATGGTGGGGGGCATTCTTTCCTCCCCAGTGGATCTCTGTTTGAACTATACCTGAAGATTTGCAGGAGCAGTCTTCAAGTTTCTTACCACATAACTGTACTGCCAGTATTTTTCTCACAGAGGCAGGGGTGGTCCTGGATGTCTACCAGTGGTTGTGCTGCAATAGTGTCAAGGGGCAAGGCAGATTTTCTGCAGATCACAAAGAGCTGTATGACAGTTAGTTGAGGGTGACTGTAAATAATTTAGTAGGAGAAAAAACCCCACATTTGCTTCACCTGTCAGCTGAGGACTGCATATAAAAGAGCTTGAGAGAAAACACAGCTGGAGAATATATGGAATTAAACAGTAGATAAAAAAAGCAGTAAGGATGGGATGTGTTGGATAGAAAACACACACACACACTCTCACACATGCGCACCCCTGAATGTGGGATCACAGTGATAGAAGTTATAGGTCATAGAGAGCTAAGTTACACTGCCATTAAACAAAAGTAACATCTTGCTTTCAAGAAATATCTGGTATTCCCCAGGACTATCAGTGCCTGAAAGAGGATGAGGTTTTTCATTGTGCTCTGCAACACAGCTGATCGTAGGTCTAAACCTGGCTGGGTAAGGAAGAACTGTTATGTTGAGGAGTTACCTTTTCTGCTGACACCTTTTTTATCCATGTATTCCTGGCACATGCTGCTTTAAGCAATAAAAAATGTATTTTGTTGAAACAAAGCTCTACATTCAAGTGACTTACTCTCCCATGTCTTATAAAGATGCAAAGAATGCTCTCTGGTCATCTAAGAAAATATATTTTAGATGCCTTGTAGCAATACTTAACTTACTATATGAGAGGTAGGCTTCTGGGTTCTAGGAGGCCTGCTAGGCTCTAGGGCTGAGTTCTTAAAGCTTTAAGTTAAAGCAATCCAAAGCAGGGCAGTCTTAGAAGAGCTGCCCTGTCTAAACCTTGAGGTTAGTTCAAGTTTAGAATGTTGCAAAGCAAAACAAGTATTAAAATCCATTTGCAATTTTTGTTCTTACAGCTTTACCACAATAACAGTGTGGCTTTTCATCTGTAAATAGATTCTCTTTATTCTAGAGTATTGCTGCCAAGAGGTGAAGGCCTCCTACCCATGACTAGTAAAAACTGTCACTTCTTCCGTTATGGCTGTTTTATGCTTAAAATTCCCAAAGGTGAACACCAAGTCTCACAGGCAAGCCATATAAATCTAATCTGAACTTGTTTTGTTGTAGCAGTTATTTAAGAATGGTGTTTGTATATACAGTATATATGCCCACACTGCAAACTTTATACATTGTTTTATATTGGTACCATTTTGTCTTAATTGCAACCGAGAATAGTTTCCATTATATCAGCAATAAGCATAGCTTGGCTTATTCCCCATTTTCCCTCCCTCAAGGGAAAAAAAAAATCCAAGTGTGGGCATCAACCAAACCAATGGTATGTATAACTGAAATGCATTCTGTACAGTAAATTAAAAGTTTGCATGCAGTTTAAGCATTTTAAAGGCTATTTTCTTATTTAATTAACCTTCTGTTTCCATTTAAAGATGTGAAAAACGTCTGTCATATATCAAGGGACTCCTCTTCAGACCCAGAGACAAATGGAATCACAAAGACCAGGTACTTTCTTTCAGCTTTCTGCACATCTTACTAAATAACATGCAAAGAGTTCAACAGCATTCTTCTTAAAATGTAAATAGTACTCTTTAAATGGGCATGTTAACCACTGAAAGAAGTCCACTCTACTATACTTTTCCATTACACTGCTTTCATTCAATCATCGGTAGTATAAAAAGTCAATTAACGGGATCAACAGGCTAGTTTATCCACTGGCAACTGTGTAGGACACCAAGTGTGCAGTAAAACAAAGGCCAACATATGTTTATGCAATATAGTTGTACTGATTCGGGTTTTCTTTATCTCTTTCCATGTAGTCCCTGTCAATTAAGGATTCTATTCTCTTCTTAAGGTCAGCAGGCTGTAAAATAAAGCACATGTCAACATTATTACTTTGCAGCCAATGCTACTTGGTTCTTTCTTTCCACTTGAGCCAAATATCTGTATTGGTTAAGACAACCAAGGAAACAGAAATCACAGTTAAAAAAAGAAATCCTTTAAAGTATCAGAGCTTCTAAAGTCTACAATGTATAACTGATGGAAGAGAAAGTTACAAAATTAGCTGGTCACCTGCAGCTAAACAGATCTTTTACAGCAGGGAAAGATATTTGCTGCTGTTTGACTGAACCCTAAAGAACTGCAGTTTGTGCATCATGTACCAAAGTGTTTCTATTTCTGACTTTTACTTCAGTAAAAGATGGTACAAGTTTCATTTCCTCTTGTTGCAAATGAGTTTTGCAACAGTTTGGGTGCCCTGTGATTTTGTTGGGTGAAGAACTTTATAAAAATGTCTCATGATAAAGGGTGAGGAAAATTATTGAAATCATACGCTATAATCTTACAAAGCCCAACTGCAGTTTATGCAACACTTACAGGCCTGCAGGAACTCCATATGGTAATAAAACAGAATGAGATAGCAGGACCTTTTATTTTACATTTCCATTCATAAAAAGCACTGTATATTAGAACTCCAACAATGCATCACTGTCTATTTGACAACCCATTTCCATTTGTATACAGTTAGTCATTTTATATTGCAACTGGGGGCTTCTTCAGCTTTGAGACATTCACCAGTATTTTATTTTCATTCCTATATATGTGTCTATATATTAACCAGTATAATCCATCTAGAAAAATCACTGTACATAAGAAGTATCAACCAAGTTGAGAATGTAAAGCAGAACTGGTTTTGAGATCTGAAGCATTTTCCCCTTATGCCCAAAATGCCTTGCCAAAACACTGCAAATGCAGGAACAGCAGTGTACAAGGAGAGCCAGCTGCACCTCACTGCTGAACTCCAGGGTTGAAAGCCTCTGGAAATAGGTTTTAGTAGCAACTGGCACTTTAAAAATTCCTGAAAGTATCTGCCCTTTCCAATACTAAAAAGATGGATATTTCTGACAGGAGCATTGTTTAACTGAAGGCAGGCCAGAGAATATAAAAAAACTAACAAAGTTTTAGAAGAAAAACCAGTACCCCACCTTGACTGGGAATTTGAGCTGGTTGTAGACCTCTGACACCAGCAGGTTATGACTCAGTGTCTTGCGCATCTTCATGATCCGCACGATCGCGGCGTCGATCTGGTACTGCCGGTCCTGGAACACTCTCTCTGTAGTGCTTGCCTGTTCCTCTACCTGAAGGATCCATTAAAAAAAGTTTTAAAGAGAATACCAGTACTGTCAAAACAATTCTTCTATCTCTAAGACAATTCTCAGGGTAAAATGCCTGTTGTCAAATATCTGACATAAAGCCTTTACAAATATGAAGACTGTCTATTAAAAAACCCACTTGTACAAGGAATTAAAATCTTTGCACAGATGTTACATTGGATGGCTGTCAGAGAAACTAGTTCACAGTGAATCTTCCACGTTCACAAACAGTCAGTGAAGCTTCATGGAATGATAAAGGATGGAAAGAACATTCCCTAATTGGAATGTCTCTTAACCTTCCGTAGAGACATCCAGCATCACTGGTGTCTTAGTATAGAAGCACACATTTAAATCACCACTGTTAGAGACGTGCTGTCATCCAAATTACATGTGTAACTTTGACAGAGAAATCAGTATGTACATGACAACCAAGAGGAAAAAAGCTTGTAAATGGGCAGGCAATAAGGTTCTTAACCCAAGGATCTAAACCCCAGAGGATTTAAGAAAAATATACCGTTTCTTTCATCTGAATTTGGTTGATTTTTATCCTGAAGAGCTTATGTCTGAAATCATCATTACATGTGAATTTATCACCATCTTCCACATCTTTGCCTTTGGGGCTTTTAGTCAGTACTCTGGCTTTGCCACAAGCCAGAGATTGAAGTGTCCTTCTCAGCTCTCCATCCTCTAAAGCAGAAACAAGTTGTTTAGGTTTTTTTTTAGTAAGAACACTTGGAAGTACTCGGTTGTTTTCAATACCAACCTATCCCAGTGGCTTGCTTTATCTCCTCTAAACTGAACTCCTCTCCTTCATTAAACATGAGCAGCACCAGTGTCTGGAACAAGGAGACCTGAAGTTCTTTTTTGCCCTGTCACAAGGGAAATAAACAGACATCACCGGGCTGTTTTTTGGTGGTGTTGATGGCAAGGGGTGAGGGGAACATGAGAAACAAGACACTCTTGCATGAGAACTATTTAACTTAAAGGATGTTCTTTTATTCATTTGGGACTCTGAAAGAAGTTACTCATCACCTTGTGTTTACTTTGGAATGCAGCACAACCTTGAGGTCACGGGGTTGGACTATTCTATACAGTGATAAAACTCACCCAAGATATGAATCAGATTACTCCAGACAAATCTCAAAGCACCGAGTGCTTGAAATGACAACTGAAAGACCTTTAAGTCAAAGTCTAACACAAACATTAGTTTAAGAAATACAGCATAAGGAACTATACAATCCTTGAAACAACTAAGTTTGATAATACTTGTTTTACTACTAACGTTTTTCTGAAAAACGGAAGTGGTAAGCATTCCTGTTTCATGAGAAAATTTTGTTTCCATGAAGAAATATTGAAAGGGAATAACTGGAAACCCTTTCAAAAACAGTTGTGTTCTTGTTCAACCCAAAGTTTTACTTTATTTCAGTAGTGAAAAGCTGGAAGATGCTTAATACTGTCGGATGAAGTAAGGCTATCTAAGAAACATGGCTCCTTTTTTCTTCTCCACACTGCAAAAATTAGTGCTATTTTTAATCTGGAGCTAAAGCCACTGGATATTTTCCCCACAGGTTCCCCCCCCCGCTCCCAACACAGAAATTGGGTGCATCTTGTTAGACCTTAATACATCTGATTCAGAAACTACCAACTCTGGAAATGATAGCAAGAGGTTAAAAGTAAATGCAAAAATAGTGTTAAGTTTTCCATCACAGCACAAAAAAGCTTCCCCATATATACCTAAGGTATGACCCAGATTTGGAATCAACGAAACAACAGGAGTAAGAGAAACAATACACTTACCTCTTTAAATTCTGCTTTTAGCACACAGTGTCCTAGCGTTGACTGCCACTGAAGTTTCCTACCACTGTGTTTTCCTAAATAAAAGGTCTTGAAAATCTCCTGCAGTTTTACCATCTAAAGAAAGAAAAATCCCAAGACACTAAAACACAATTTCTACTTTAAAAGCATCTTGCCTTCCTCAACAACCAATCAAGGCTTAGATCAAGGCTTAGACCCCAATACTGAATCACAGGAAAACCAACTTCATTTAAGAAAAGACAGATCTGCATTTCTTTCTCCATGCACATTTGAAAACAAGTGGCAGTGGATCCCAAAATGCATTTCTGACAGGCCAAAACTTGTATAACCCATGGTGTTCATTACCTCTGGGGGCAGGTGGACCTCCATAGGCACGTAGGTTGGCCAATAACCCATAGTCAGAATATTCACTGTTAGTTCAATGTTGCCAGGGACATTCTGATTTTGCATATACTGCAGAGAGAAACAAAATAAAGCCATGTTTATTAAACATATTTCAGGTAGAACGGAAAAGTTAGAACAGGTATTGTGAGAGCAGAGAAGATAAGTGACCTCATGATGTGTTTCCTATATAAACTGCAAGCTACATCCAAGAAAATTAAGAAAAAGCAATATTCTGAAGTTCTAAAGGCACTTCCATACAGGAAGAAAACAGAAGAAGTAGTGTTTTAGCAGGCTGATGTGAAGATCTATCTAATTACGTGTGAATGGAAAAAAGAATGTTAGAATTTGTTTGTAAGCAAAACATTACAGAATCATCAGAACTAATGTGCAAAAACTTCCAAGCCAGGTATCAGAATATAGTGGTGTTAAAAATGCTTTAGAGCTGGTGTTAAAGTATTTTGTAAGTTTACAATTCTCTTATTGCTCTGGGTGATGATTTGTTTGTTTGAAGAAGCTTGTCTCAGGTTTTTTGCTGTGTTGCTCAGGAAAACCTTTAATAAATTCAGTGAAATTTTCAAAAGTACAGACAGGACAGACAGCAGGCTTTCCTCCAGTACCTGTTTGAATTGTATCATTATGTCTTTTGAAAGCTCCATATCTTTAAACATTCCTTCAAGTTTGCTGGTGAAAGCAGCTCCACATTCTATACAAGATAAAATGTAAATATTAGAAATTAATCCTGTTTATTTTCAACACCATAGAATAGTTACTCTAAATGTGAGAATGTACTTTTACGCAAGAGGACCAATTTAAGCAGATTTTCTTACATGAAGACCTAGATTCTAATTAAAGTACAGAATAAGGTTATAAACAAGAAGGGGGAAAGCATTTTAATGTGGCAGCTATTTTGCAACCCAACAGTTTTTCCACATGGATCTGACTGTTCATCTTTGGACTACAGTGGCAATCAGTCACCCAGAGGACAATTCTAATTCTTATCAGATACCTGACGAACTGTCTCCTGATGGAAGAACAAGATCAAGCTCTAAAAATCTTACTCTTTCCACCCAAAGACTCCATCCAATGAAACAACGAAGACCAGACTAGAGAACCACAAGCTGGCAGTGAATAACAAGTAGAAGTCATCCTTAAGTTCTCTTCGCACATCACTGATTTTCTCAGCAGGGAACCTCAACTCTATCCCACAGGCCAAGACATACTGAGCACTTTCAGTTCCCTGGTTTTGGCTATTGCTGTTATAATTACAAAATTAAAAGCAAATGAGTCTCCTCAAAACCCACCAGTCATTCAAGACTTGCACAGGAGGCTTTTGCCCTCATGTAAAGGGGAAATACCAACAGTGTTTCTGGGAAGGCCTGTTAACACAACTACTTTTAAAAGAAAGACGATAGATAGATACTTACCATGTTTGAGTTTGGAAAGCATAGATTTTTCAGCATCTACTGATGCACTCTTCCCAACTAATAGTCTCTTTGCTAGATCTTTTTTATAAAAGGCCTCAAAGACATCTTTTCCTGTAAGAGATGATATTTGAAAGTGATCACAAATCACTGTTGGTTTTAAATAAACATTACCTACAAGGCGCCCAATTCAAAGGTCAGGAAAACAAAAACCTTCATATGAAGATATCCACAGGTCTTGTTATTTGCAATTTAACTGGCAAAGTAGTTAAACAGCACTACACCAATAAACCATATCCACAGAGAACAAACACCTGAAAATGCAGACAGGCTGCAAAAATAATTTCAAAGTACCTTTATGTTACTGGTTAAACAACTGTATCCCCACAAAAAAAAAACCCCAATACTTACCATATATGAATCTAAATATGATCATAATTTTATCCAGCATTTTTTCAAGTTCTTCATCAGTAGCTTCTTTGTTGCCTGCACGAAGCTTTGAATCTACGTATTTAGCTATAAGAGTATTGAAGGACAAAGTTTAGCACATACTTAATATCATAATGAAACAAAAATTTCTAAATCTAATATTACGAAATTTTGAAAATGTAAAGGATCCTGAAATCACCTTCAATCAACTTCATCACAGCCAACTTGATAAATTTTCATAGAGGGTATAAAGTTATAAAAACATTATGGTCTAACATCTTTATTTTGGATAAACAGTTACTGCATCTTAACTTTATTAGCATACATTACGATTTACAATCATAAAAACATTTTGTGCCTATGTAAAAAGATGTTGGTTTATACTGTGATCTCAAAGCAAAAAGTCACTGTTGTTACAGATTGACATGGCTACAACAGAAGCAAAGACCAGAAGAAAAATACGTAAACCAGTTATTTAAATGTGTTGACTACACTGCCAAATTTCTCTAGCCGATTACTGTTTGTTTTAATTTCAAATGGTCTGGTAAGCACATTACAGTTAGGGAATTAATGCAAAAAAAGGAGGGCAGAAAGTATCACTCCACAAGCCTAACTGCACAACCAACTGCAAAGCAGGTATTATTCACTGTGTGGGGAAATGATTCAAAAGTGCAGAGTACCAGGCATGTAATGCAGAAATCTGTAAATAATGTTCTCTGCAAACCAGAGGCTCTGTCCCCGTACCACGAGAGGTTCAGTGCATCCTCAGCTCTCTTCACTCTCACACATTAAACCATAGCTATCTCTGTATAGCCCGCATCAGCTCTGTGCATGTGTTGGTGGCACACTTATGTAAGCTTCTGAAAAAGTCTAATTATTAGCAGTATTCTCACATCTGGACACCAGCCAATTGCTGGAATGCCCAAATTCTGATGTTCTGCACTTTTCTATAGCCCAGCCAGTGAAGTGATGGACAGTTTGCTTTTATTTGATGCTACCCTCCCAAGCAATTCCCTTGCATCAGGTGGCACAGGAGAAGCCCAGTTTGACTTGCACTGTGCACATATTAACATACAATTCCAGCATATCCCATCTGCAAGCGCACCAGCAACTCAGCACCCAAATTCTCACATGGAAGAAATTGAAGAAAAATACCTATGAGTTCAGCTGGCTTATTTGGTCTTTTGTTAATGAAAGTTTCAAAGGCTTCTTTCATGGCATTTACAAACTTCTCATTCTTGAGAAAGCAAATATCAATAATATGGTCAACTTTGTCTTTAAAATCAAGAAGTTCTTGGACCATGGTTTTGTCTTTTTCTGGATTAATTACTATGGTGCTACCAAAAGCCTGCAAAATAAAACATATATTTCAATTAGCCTGAATAATTAATTTAAACAACAAGACATTTAAAAGCCTAAGTTACCTTTGTAATATGTTGTTTCTGGCACTCATATTAGTTTCACTAAAACAAAAGTAACAGTATTATGAAGTACTTACTGTATAATCATCCCTAGACTTTGCATGTTAATTTAAAACCAACAGTTAATAAGTGAATGGATTCAGAACTTCTGTCTAAAGAAATAAAGTTTTATATTACAAAATTAACACACCCTTTAAAAAATCATCTACATCCTCAGGTTTTACACAAGTATTGCTCCCACTAAGCTCAATTTTATTTACCAGTACTCCTATGCCACTCCAAAGCTCTCCTTTACAACAACCGTATTTTTTGTGACATTTTCACTGAGAAGTAAGATGAATCACCTTAACTGATATTCAAGTGCTTTTTGAACTTCAACTAGTTGGTAACTTAAGCCACCACTCATTCTCACAGGAAGTTTTATCAGGAAGACAAACATTCTGCCATTACCAAAATCACTACTGAAGAAATAAGAGTTGTTCTCCAAAACTAACAATAAGCAAGATTATAAACTCTAAATTTATTTGAAGTCCTATAATTCAACTGAATATTTGATATTTTTTTCAATAGCGTTAAAACGGTTACTGTACCTTTCCTGGGATGTTTCAAAAGCTGTCTATTAATAGTCTTCAATTTTTAGAAAAATGCAATAGTTTACAGAGATGATTCAAGTATCTGTGTATAAACCCCACTGATACAACAGTGGTATCTGTTCCAGAGTTCTAGGAACAGTACCTTTATGTATTCAATCCAGTGCTGCAAGAGAACCTGTACTCCACCTCTCACACGACTGAATAACTGATACAGAAGAGACAGGTCTTGAATTCTGTTTTCATCAAGAAGGTGATTTAAACCTGCAAATGTGAGAATTTCAATAGAAATTAAAACCAGAGTACTCCAGAGAACACACAGCTTATTATTACAGTAAGAGACCTCTTCAAAACTAGTATTTTTTATTAAACAATTATTGTTTTTTTAAAATTATCTTAAGGTACCTAATTTAATAGCAAAACACAAAATGGCTGCCTGAACAGGCTGAAACCTTAAAAACTTTGCAATTGCACTGGATTTTATTGCACTTAGGCTACATGTACTTAACATAATCTTATCAAAATATCTTTGCTTACTTCTGCTTTACTATTCCCCAACGATTTGAAAAGTTTACACTATATTGATCTGTAGGAAAAGTTCCTTGTAAAGGCAGCTCTTACTTTCAAATCCAGCTGTAAAAAAGAAATTTTACAGATGGTTGAAGGCAAGCAGCTTCAAAGAATAACCATTCACTTTTTAAATTTTTGGAGGAGAATTCCTGATGCTCCATAGCAAGGTTCTAAGAAAATAGATGGGTAAAGATTGAAAACAATACTCCTCTCAATGTAGAGTTTGTTACAGATGTGCACAAAGATACTCACACACCTGTTCCATTCAGAATCTGGCTACTAAGGACTTGCTTTAGTATTCAACTGTTGCTGCACTCGTTTCTATTTCCAGATTATCTCTCAGACCAACAGAGGGTGGATTGACTCCACAGCGACTATTGTAGAACTGAGGCAGTGTATTCCATAGCTCAAATTATACATTTTTAAAACAAGCTGCTTTTTGTTAGCAGCAAGTACTCAGAATCTCCCTTTTCTGCTACAGCCATAATTCAAAGGCTCCTCCCTTCTTTACCTCCAAGTCTTCAAAATGCTACTTAACACACTGAACTTGAATCCCCTGTTCTAGTTTTCCTTTTGCTTTGCTGTGTATCAGAAGACAGCACAGAGTCTCCTTGCCTCTGCCAAGGAGAGCAAAATGGTCAGTGCTATTTTGGGAACTGAGGAGCAAAGGCTGTTAAAGAATGATGTAGCTTCTCCTCCCCCAGCACCCAAATCCATCGCTTTCTGTCAGCACAGGAATTGAAAGCCCCGAAGCAGTAATTAGAAACATTTTTATAAAGAATAAAGATTACCTTTCTGAAGAATGGCTGTTAAATGTTCACCTAGAAGTTGCTTTTCTACAGTAGCAATTAGTGGCTTCCTAGAGAAGAAATGTTTAGAATTATTTTTCCTTTTTCCACTACTGACAATTTAAAATCCTTCTTTTGAGATTATGTTAACTACATTATAATTGGAAATGCTCTAATCATCTGTGGCCAAGGACCCAAAATGATTATACACATATTTATCCTTTTTCCTCCCCAGTAGCAATCTTCTTTTTCTCTTTGCTGACTGATGATTCTAATTCACACAATAAGGCTGTTGTACATGACCTGTAGGCAGCTGGACAATGACTCCATCAGTGAAGAAGTTGGGGACAAGTTTGTCAAATAATGTACCTAATCCTCTTTTGTGGGAGGAGATTCGTATCTTGGGAGACAAACCAAGGAGAAGAAAAAACAGACCTCAAGTCAAGAGGTATTTAAATGAAGTAGGGAATTAGCCACAAAAAATGGCATGGAAGAACAAAGCCACTAAATAAGTTAAATGTTTTTAACTGCTGAAGGAGGAAAGAAATAAAAATGTATGACAGTAGCAATAAAACACCTCTGTCTCAGGAAGATCTTCATGTTAGTGACCTACATTTTTTTCTCAGACACAACAGCTGTAGCTTTATGTTAGGAGAATATTTCTCCTGCACTACCAGTCATGACCTCCACTTGACTGTGTTTGAGGAAATCCTGTCTCTAAGTAGAAAACACTGCAGAGTGACCTTATTCGATAATTTCCCAGACTCTATACAGAATATGCAAGTATTTCTGGTATATATTCAGAGGCTTCAGCTTGAGAATTTTCTGTCCTGAGACCTACCTTTTCCAGGTAGCACAAGAATTAATTGTATTTCAGCAAGAAAGAGACATATGGGCTGGTAATGGCAGCCTATTTTTTGTCAACCAAATATCTAACAACGTTTATGCCACAATAACCAGTGACTTAGAAGAAAAGGCTATTAGCTGCGTGAACCAAGACAGTGCTTCATTGTAAACATGGAATTGTGGGAAGTGAAGAGCATTTGATGGTCAGTCAGTAACTGACAGAAATTGCAGCTATTTAAATGGCCCTCAACAGAAGAGGAGGGAAACAGCTAATACCACCAGGCAAAGAGAGACTGCACTTACTGTGTGCTCTGATCTAAATAAGTGATTATTCTGTCTGCTTCTTCTTCCAAGCGCTTGTTGACGTGGTGAAGATATTCTGGAACCTGAAAATGCCAAAGTGGTTTTGTACATTAAAAAAAAACAAAACCAAAACCAACCAAACAAGAGGGGAAAAAGAGAGACAGTACTGGTCAGCAGCTCCAGTTTTAAGCACAAATCATTAGCACAGTGACTGAAGGCAACTGCATTTCCTTTTTCAGAGTACTATAAAACAAAGGTCACATTATTGCCTTGTACACTGACTAAGGCAGCAGAATATTTCTACTCCCTGACACATGCTTTGACATTAGGCACAACAAATATTGTTAAACATACAAAATACCTCTCGTTCCTGCATCAGCCTCTGTCCCTCTGCTGCATACAGGCGGTTTGTCTCTTCCAAGAATCTATGTTCGAAAGAGTCCTGATAAATCTAGGGAAACAACATGACAGCAATCCAGGGTAAAGCTTCCGAGCACCAAGTAAGAATTGGAGCTATTTAGTGGTTTAAAGGTGAAACACGTTTACTCACCTGCAAGTCAGAAAGCATGCTCAGAAGGCTTCGCAGTAAACTCCTATCAATAGCCTCACCATTTCTTTCCCTCTCAATCAGCAGAAGAATGCCATCAATAGTTTTGTTCTGAACCTTCTGATCACTGATTATATGAGTTCTGAACAATTCTAGCCCCATATCCCTAAAAAGAAAACAAAGACCGCTCAGAAATAGCTTAAGAACAAACCCCAGATACCTCTATTATTAAACCTTGATCTAGATCTAATAAGGAGGCCAATACAAGCATTCTTCCAATTCCTCATTCTTCTGCCCCCAAAATACTCAAAATGAACAAATACATGAACACTAAAATAAACCATGACACAGCACCAAGAGTAAGCTACAGATTTTAAATACCAATGCAGGTATTTTTTCCTAAAAAACCACATAACTTTGGTGACATCTTTATTTTTCAGTTGGTTGATAGGATGTTGAAACACCAGCCTTCGTGAGAAAAGAAAATGATCACCCTGGGTTCCAATTCCATGGTTATGTTGTTGTTGGACAATATTCCTTTTTGTCCATAACTTATTAATCTCTGATTCTTACGCAGGGCTTAGAAGAACTCAGTGATGTGAAAAACTGGGATCTCTGCTTTGGCCGTCCCAGTTAAAGCCTTCCATGAATTTGAAACTGTGGGTATGGTCACTCTTAGGAAAAGTCAAGCCCTCCATCAATCTCTGGCACAGTAATTCAGGTGGTGTCAAAGGCACAGTAGGGCATGTGCTAATTATTAATAGTATGGGGGGTAGAAGTTGAATCCAAAAGAGAGTAACTTGCTTCTATTTTAAGTAACTCTTTCCTTCAAAGTATTTACAGAACTTGAAATACTTTGCATGCTGAAGGCAGTTACTGGGCACCTGAAACCCCTGCACTTCAGGTCTTGACCAGACCCCTTCCTTCACCTATGCAAACTGGAGGTTGACACCTACTTCACTGAGATTTGGGATCACAGCTGTTCTAGAATAATACTGTAATTTATGGCAAATAAATTAAAAGTTTCCCTTTGCAACAAGCACGTATGCATTCACCACGTAATTTACAGGTTACTATTCGTTTTTATATTTTAAAAAATCCACCTGAAAATCAGTAAGATATAAGCAATATTTTAAATGTACCCTCAAATAATTTTATTCTTTGTGCCCTTACCAAATAGATGGCAGCATTGAATTCTGAAGGACGTAAGTTCGATCCAAGAACAGGAAGATACTTCTAATCATAATCTGGCACGAGAAGGAATAAAACAGCCACAATCATTCTACTCTTAAAATTGAAGAGCAACACAAATTATGCTCAACAACAACAACAAAAAAATCCCACCAATGTGTTTCAGGCAGTGCTTTCTTAGACACTGCTGATTTATTTAACATCTACCAATCGCAGCAAGACAATCAATGTGACACTTCACATGTTTCTGTGTAACAGAACCGCTCCTTTAAAAATAGCTATAAAGGAGAAAGGTTTGCACAGAACTGACAGTGAGAAGTTGGAAGGATGTGTGTGTCCAGGATCAGACCAAAGTGTCAAGAAACTACAGGCAAGTATTTTCATGGCTCGATTCCTAACAAACTAAACAGAGCTGTGTATCATAGAGAAACCTGACATAAATTTGAGACATTTCAAAAGTTTGAAAAGGAACAAAGTTAAGCAAAACACAGGTTGACAAGTCAACTGGTTTTCCTTAAAAAGATAAACTTACCATTTGTCTGCAGTGATCTTGCCAACATTTGTCTATTTTCTTTAAAAAAAGGACACTATCCAATGAATCCATGAAGAAATCATTAAGAAAATCACGATTAATAGGTAGTGTTAGCAACAAAATGTACCAACTTTATTATATTTTTAAAAGACACTTAACAGAGAGCACAACAAACTCACCTACTCCCAGAAAGAACAAGTTAACTTCTTGCAATGTTTATTTTTAATTTTTAATGAGTCCTTGTGTTAATAATGAGAAACTAAAAATTTATGAACAAATTTTAAAAAATGATCTAAATACTTCTGAATGTTTTGTTGAATCCCCCGTCCCTGGGTAATGGAAGAAACACACATATCCCCACACCTCAAAACCCAACAATCCCCAATACATGTCAGAGCCCACCACTACATAGACATTAAATTCAGCTCATATTAAGAGTTAATTTCAAGCAATAAATTTTGTCCCTGAAATTTATCTTTTATTCAGCTCACTGAATAGTTCTGGTACTAATTGAGATCCACTTAATAGGATCTCAATCTGATGCAACTCCAAACTTTTGAAAATAAAACATTTTGATCCTCAGAACCTGACATGCTGCCAGACCACCAGCACTTTTCCAAAAGGAAACAACAACTACTTGTTGGAAGACTCTTCTGTTTATCTAAGCTTGGCAAGTTCAATATAAAAAAGCCTGACATGATACAGCCAACAAAGCCTTTTTAAGCCTTGTTGCAAGTCTAACATGAGCTTTTGTAAGATGTCAAAGTGTTTCATAAATACCAGTGAAACTTTCCCAGAAACTTTTCAATGGTTACAGACATAAAGGAACAAGTAGTGTTCTCTGGAGTACCACACAGAAATGAAAGCAAAACCAATTATGCAAAAACTAGGAATTCAGATTACCATGGCCTAATGTCATGAACTAGTCAAAGAAATCCATCACCATTTACTTGCAGATAAAACCATTTTGGCTTGTCAACAGCTAAAAAAAGGATATTCTCTGAATTGGTGAATTTGTGCTTTAATGTGGTCTTCACAGATCTGCCTCAATTGTTTGTACAAATTTGCAGAGATCTTGTAGGAGCAGAGATTTTCGACAGCCTGAAGAGAAAGAGAAATAGATACTAAGAAGTCTTGCTATATTCTTATATGTGGTTTTACAGGAAGGGGACATCCCCTCCCCAAACAAGAATTCTGCTTCTCACAGCTTTTACCATAGTTAACTGCTGCAAGCAAAACACCAGAGACAGACATGGCACTGTAATGGCAACAGGAGACAAAGGCAGGCCATGCCCTGAACAGCTCATAGATTATCCATTTCAGCTGGAGTATCGATCTCTCATATGGAATGGCAGGACTGGCAACTCTAAAAACAAGGATGGTACTTTACTATGTTCCAGCAGCCTGCTGGGCTTCATACCTCAAAGCAGTAATGTAAGGTCTTAATTTTATTAACTGCTGTGCTCTGCAAGTCACACTGATATCAGTGGAAAAGCACTGCTACCTTAATTTCCTTTTGCAATCCTTTCCTTGATTAAGCTTCCCTCATCCCCAAAAGTACATATATATATACACACGTATTTTATCTACCTTATCTATCTCCATTCACCAACCCATGACTAAGTTATAATCCCAAACATTTGTAGCATGACTACATTTCAGATATTTATAGTCATAACTCCCAGATTTCTAGATCATCGTCAAGTATTAGAAGAATTATCACTGTGCTCACAGCAAGAAGTGAAAAGAAGTTTAATAGGCTCATGTCTTGGTGACTGATCAATCAAAGAATCATTCTTAAGTCTGTAAGTGTATCTCAAGACTTTTCCAAAATTCATACCCATTGCCCAGGTTTTGAAAGCAACTGAACAACTTTAACTCTCTCCAGACTGGTGAAAGACACAGTAAGTGATTATTCTGTAAAACAGCTGTAGAAGCTAGAGGAGAGGTATATATGATTTTTGATTAAGGGTTCTTGCTATTATTTATTTATTGGAAAAAACTTCAGTTGCCAGTACAATCAATTCCTCGGAAAGAAAATAGGACTGGAAGGTAAAGTCTATTCCCCAGCATCTGCAGGCAACCATGGAGGGTCTGCAGAGTTCAGAAGTGCACAGAGCAGTTCTCTGCCATTACACTGAAATTTCCCCAGAATATTTCCCAACAGTCCAGATAGAAGCAGACAGTGGGCAATCACCACTAAAAGCACAGAAACAAGCAAAACAGTTAAACAAGGAGTTCCTTGGTTCATCCCAGGATATCAACAGTAATCATTGGGTGCAAGTGCACTACATCTAATACTGGCTCTAGGACAGAGTGGAGTTAAAAAAACCCAACCAAACACAAACCAAACCTCCATGAAAACCAAAACCCCACAACAAAACCATCCCACACAATAATAACCACAAAACCCCCCAAACCTGCATGAGCTTACTGTCAGAAATAAACAAGTTTAGCAAGAGAGTGAATGTGCTGATTAAGACCAGAACAAGACTGAACGATGATTACAAGGAAAGCCAGAATTTATCACCCACATATCTATCTATCTATCTATCTATCTATATATCTATCTTTATACTTGGAAATAGCAACAAGTTTAACTCTCAGCCTTAACACTTAAGAAACATCAAATACAATAATGTGATAGGAAAATATATTCTACAGTTCATTTTTCAGAGCAGGTTTTAGGCACTGCTCAACTCTATTCTGCTATTGTACACCCAGGTTCAGGCAGCAAACCAGGAAATAACCTGATACTTTGATTCACAAGAACAAGAGGATGGAAAACACTGAGCTTGAAGAGCCTGATGAGAACTTCAGCAAGTGCAATTTTGCTGGGTTTCTTAATTTCTTCCACTCACTTTGGAGAAGCCAACTGAGAGCTGGTGAATGTTTTGGGTTGAACTTGCTTGTCACCTGTGGAACCACTGTTAGTCTGGCTTTGACCCACCAGCCCAGGACACCAGCAGCCTCTGTCCTGGACTTCTGGTCAGCTCATCTCAACTACCAACACTGCTACAACTGCTGACTACCAAACAAGTACTCTTTAACCATGCTGTTCTAAATCCTCACAAGAATTAACCTCTGCACTGTAGACAGACAAATGCATAAGAGTAATTTTTAGTGAAATAAGCCAATATATATTAATATATACCTACTTTTACAGAGTGTATGTATAAAGCTGTGCTTTTGCATTTGTCTATCAGAAATTCCAAAGTGTTAAACACGTGTGCTAGGACTGAGCATTTGAACATAAAGTGCAAAACTACTACAACTTCATTGATAACACACATAGAAATCCTTTAATTTTGTCAATTTTGATCGTTTTTAAGAGATTAAACTTTCTAAGCAGAAAAATACAAAATCTTTTACTAAGATATTCTGTATAAAGCATAACACCACTACTAGAATATTACACTTTGGGGGCTCACAAATATTACACAACTTTAGAGGCTCTAGTTAACAAAACTATCTTGTTCTGAATTAGTGGAATAAAAGTTTCTTAATCAGGGAATCTATGCCCTGTTGATGGTCAGAAAATCTGAGGGAGACTCCTATTTCCTCTGTATAATGTATTTGCCTTTGGGGGTTGTTTGTTTTTCTTTTTTTAACTGCAGCATCCACTCCTGGGTTTGTGTGGTAAGGAAAAATAGGAAAAAGAAATGAACACAGCTCTGATGAGAGAAAATCAGAGCTTTCCTGAAGTACTTAACTCTGATTGACTTAAAAAAATAACTGTGCATCAGGTACCAAAGATCTAGATCTCTACTTTCAGGTACTAATCTAAGGAAAATGATTCTATGACAGAAGCTCTCAACTCTGTAGCACTTCAGCTGCTCAAAGATGTGAATCATTCTGTTTGCTGTGGAGGAACAAAGCAAGTATGAAGCCTGGTTCCCGCAAAGAAATAAAGCTTCAAAGGTTTGCCCAGTAGGATTTTTCCAACACAGACAAGAGTTAAACCAAACTCAAGAAGTTTAACTCCATTAAAAAAAGAAGTATCTTGTTTTGAGGTGTGCAGCAGAACCTTTGCAGACTCTTTTGCAATTCCCATCTATGTTGGATAATGGTGTCTGCCAAGGCATATTTGGGATCAGATCCATTTACCAAGCAGCTGTTCAGAAATGACATTAGTTTAGTTAGCATCTAAAAACACTAGTGATTCCTATTACTATTTTTAAATCAAGACATTTATTTTTAGATTTATATTAAAAAAAATTCATACTTGATTGCACTCTATTTCACTGAGAAGTATCTAAGTAATTACAATGTTGAATCACTGAGATTTAAAACAAAAAAAAGCTTATTTTTTGTTTTCTGACCCCAAGCAACAGTAAATTAAACTTGTGGTAAGACTAAGCATAAATTTAAGCAATAGTGTTAAACAGAAACAAGGATTTCAATAGAACTTTGTAGTTTTAAACAATTTTGGCTATCCTTCAAGCATTTGTTATTTGCACTGTTATTCAGTCTAGAGTAAGTAATTTACAATACCAGACAGTACAGTCAGCTGTAATTTGCTCTTAATTTCACTAAGTTTTGCAAAAATAACAATATTGTCTATTATTCTGACAAACTGCTAAAAAAGCACTATTTTTAGTTAATTAATTGAACATAATAAAATATGATAGTGAGTTTAAGGATGCACTGGACTGAGGAACGGCAGTTTATTCTTCCTTAAGTCTGTCCCCAAACCTTGCGTAAACAGGATTTTTTTTGCCACATACAAATGCAACTTTTATTGAAAAGGGGAGGGCAGGGGAAGAAGAGACACTAAAAAAAGATGGTGAGAAGGCTATATACGCACAGAGGAACAAATTAAACAACTAACTAGGTAATAAAGGCTTTAAAAGTAGTGTAAAAAGTTCAAGTGCTTCTTAATACCCAGCTAAAGCAGCACCGTTGCTATGCCGCTAAAACCACAAGTACATGACGTTAGTAGGGAAAAGGTGAGGAGGGGGGAATCTCCCCAACACATTCAGCTGAAAAAGCAGAAGCAAAGCTTATAAAAAAAGAACTAGGAAATGCAGTTCAATCTGATCACTTCCTAAAATACTTAAGAAAAAACAATCAGAGCTGTTGCTGGTAATAAATTTTGATTCTCGGTTGTTAGAATAGAGAGAATGCTGCAAGGCCAGAAAATTACAAAATTCATGAAGGAAAAATGGTATTCTATTTATTTGCAAGAAGTCAATAAAAAGTTTCAGTTTTTAAGTGATTTGTGATACTTGATCACAAACAGATACTTCTTCAGAAAAGGCATTTTAATATAAATACTCTTTTTCTTACCTAAACACCCATGTTTTAGTGTTTCACATTTCTCCTTTAGCAGATAAACACCATAACCACCAAAAGAGAAAAGGGAATACAGCTCCTTGCCTTATCTAGTTCTTGTCAGCCTTCGCAAGGGAAACCATACCTTGGAATATGTTGTGGCAAGTTAAAAAAAAAATTATGAGTTCAACGTTAGGTCTTGTGAAACTCATGATTTTAAAATGAAGAAACTATTTGGTGACAAGTTTCTCAATGACAAAAGCAGCTATCGAGCAAAATGTCATATTCTCACCACCTTATCAAGTGTTTTAAGAAAAAAATCTATGAACAAAACAAAAAGCCTGATCCCATTGCTTTTACTTAATGCACTTACCTGATAGAGCTCTTCTAAATTGTACTTAATTGAAGTACTGTTCTGGATAGCTTCTACAGCTTCTTTCAGTTTTTGCCAGGTTTCATCTGTGTAGTTTTCAGGCAATTTGGGTTTATCTTTAAAAGAAATGATATAAAGTTTGAGAAAATATTTAGATAAAGCAGAAACTCTTACAGAAATGAAAAGAATGTAGCTTTGAGGGGGAAGAGACATGAGTTGATGCTCTAGACTTTAATTTATACTTACATGGAAATAAAGTATTCGTGTTAAGGCAGGATCTTATTTACATTTGAAAGTAACACATTGTAGAAATTCAGTATTGCTCTTCACATACACATTACAGCATGTGCAGCCCAAACAGTATGTGTGGTTTACAAAAATCACAATACTGTGCCTGAATGGCTCAGTAAGGGATAAAACCAGCAAGAATGATCTACATCTTCATTACACTCTTTAACTGCCAGGACAGCAGAGACAAAAAAAAGTGAACATAAAAGGCAAAAATGATGGATTAAAAGATACACAGTTGTATCTTAGTTTTTAATTTACTGCTCATTAATTCTACTCTACATTAACAGTTGGAAATAAATCCTCAAAAACCGCTCATGGACACACTGTAATGATAAAACAGACTTTATGGTCCCAAGGAAAACCTTCCAATTTTAAAGGAATCCACTTATGTCTCCCTTGGGTTTGGCCAGTGGATATTTGTTAGAGTTAAGCCTCTTTTAATGTTCAAGCAGCTCCAGCTTCACAGATCAGACTCTCTCCATTAATTTTTCTAGCTCTTTTCTAGAGATGGCCCTGCTCTGCAGCACTTTCAGCAAGACTAAAGCATTTACAACATGCTAAGATATTCCCCAAGTCATATCCTCAGAATATAAGAACTATTTAAAAATTTTATGTTCTCATAACTACCTAAAAAGACCATATTTGTTCTAATAAACACATTCCCAAATGGAGGAGAAAGGAGAAGAAAATTTGGGAAGATGACACATGCACATCCATGCCACCAACAGGCGAAACTGGCCCAGAGTTTATACTCTATTAAAATTGACTTTTACACACCTAAAGGTAAAAGACAAATTTTAAAGCTTTATGTTTTCCTTAGCAATAACTAACAGAGAGAAGTAATTATTTTGTTCTTCCAAGCATTTCCCTACAATGTTGGCAATATCCCAACATTAGCTGCATGATACAGATCTAGAGAGACAACTGACTACAGACTTGCCTATTTTCACCAGCAACTCCTGAGTATGCTACTCAGCAGAAAACACCAAGACAATGGATTTTAAGTTGTAAAGGATGTTATTGCTATCACCCTAAGATAAAGACAGTAATCAAGATTATGATCCAGTTTAGCATCCGAGAGTAAATAAAAAGCAAGGCTGTCAAGTTACCAAGAATCGTTTTTAAGCAAGTGGTTCAAATACCAATTCATAAGCAATGATGATCACTCCACCATGCAATCCATGACATTTAACAGATATTTTAAATGTGAAAAGTTAATTTCCCTTACAGATAACAGTTTATGAGCAACTGAAGACTGGCCTTTATTTCTCACTATGATGCATCATAAATTTGTATTTTAAAATAATCAGTCAAATTAAGTGATGATGCTGGGATGGGCAGAGAACATTTTTGAGAATTGGAACCTTAAAGCAAAAAGTTACACTGTGATCATGAACAGCTGCAAAACATTACAGTGAATCAAATAATCCTAATCCTTACCTAATGCAATATCTCTACAGAACATTTGTGTCAACTGTGTATTTAGAAATTAATGTTAATGTATTATCTTTCATCCCTCCCCAGCCTCAAACACATGAGGAGAAAGAAACCACCCAAGAAAACAAGGTATTGGACTATTTTGGAAGACATCAATAGGCAGGAAATAAGAAAAGCCTGTGATTTCCCCATCTCTATAGGGAAAAAATGGCAGCATTTTAGCTAAGCTTTCTGCCTACACCTGTTTGTATTCACATTTACTAGAAAACGAAGCAGCATCACATCAGAAAAGTTTCATTTCTCTACTTCACTTGGTCTCTAGTAACACTACTCAAAAATCTCAAACACATGTTTTAAGAGAATTTATAAAATAATGTAAACTTGTAAAGCAAAAGTAAGTTAAGACAGAGAAAAGATACTACAATTAAAAATTACAGCGAGGATATTACAAGGAAAAAACTCAGCAAAAATCTGAACTACCTACTTTAAAGGCAAGTGGGGAAACCAGAAAGGAAATCCACCATAATAGCCTGATAATCACCTTAGTTTCAACATTTAAAACTAAGCACAGGCAGATTATCCTATAAACAGCCAACACGGATAGAGGCAAGACATGCAGATTCAAGGCCAATTTAAAAAAAATACATTCTGTGCAAAGACTTATCATAAACTGGGCTAAAATATACTTTAAGCCCTGAATCAGGATTACTAGAAAAGAGGTATCAAATGTTAGAAGTTTAAACAAAGGCAATTTACACACTTAGGCAGTAAAATCTTACACCTAACATACAAATTCAGGCCTTCTCAAGAGACAGAGTGAAGGGAGTCTGAAAAATAAATTCCAAGCAGCAAAGTGTAGCTCAGGATGTGTACATGACCAGGCAAGCACGCATCAGAAATCATTATTCCCCTTTACATAAGTATAGAAATGTTCACCACAGAAAAGCATTTCCCATAAAACCTGGAGCTATTTGAAAGGAATGGGTTTTCAGGCTGAAAACAAAACACGAAGTCAAGTGTCAGCTCCCCATAGGTTGTGACAAATTATGGCCTGTTACCTTTAAAGTTCTTGATCACTAATTTCTTAGCAGAGCCAGGTTTACTGTTGGCGAAACTGGAAACAGTAGAGGAGGCAGCTTTGGTCAGGCCATTTGCATGGTGCCCCACAGCTACTGACGAAATTAAAAGGCTTTTATTTTTGAGCTGTTGTTGGTGCTGCTGCTGAGAAGAGGCAGCAGGAGAGGAGGAGGAAGAAGACTCTTCAGCCATCTTCACATCGAGTCCAATAAAATCCACGGAGTCCTCAAAGCGCAGCTTCTTCTGGAGGTGATGGTTGGAGGAAGCAACCCCTGAGGAGGAGCACGAGGAAGCGGTGATGACAGTGGAAGATGACGAGGAGGTGTTTTTGGAAGGAGAAGAGGTGCAGGAGGAAATTGAATCAAATTCTTCTTTTTCAGAATTACTGTTGCTGCTGTTATTTAACTTTCTCTTCTTGCAGGAGGAGCTGCTGCTGGTGTTACCATCAGTGGCAGGTCTGACCTCCTGGGCTGCAGCTGGGGGGTTGGGGGAAGAGAAACCTGTGGGAAACATGAACACACAGAAGTGAACAGGCTGAGGGGCATCAAATCCTTGTGGTGTGACAAAGCGAGGGAGAGTTTTAGAGTCAGTCTCTGTTTGATGTCTCTCGGGGGGGTCTTTCAACTCCTCTTTCTCATCAGTGGAGTCCTTCCGTATTCCCTCTCCTTTGCGTTCTTCTTTAGCGGAGGAATCACTTTATCTCCTCTTCCCCTTTTCTTTATTACTTTGGTTCTTCTCGTAGTTTGTCTCTGCCTTCCTGCTTTCACTCCTTTCCCAGCGGAGCGTTTCCGTTCCTGCCTCTCGCCACCCACTAGTTCCTTTCGATTCTCCTCTCCAGCAGCAGAATTCCCCACGGCTGCCTGCTCCCCCGGCTTCTCCTTGCGCTCCCCTCCTGCTCCGGCCGCCTCGTCTCCAGCGAGCAGCAGCGGGGAGGGCTGAGCGCGGCTGCCTCTCGCCTTGGCTCCAGCCCCTCGCCCCACACGCCTCCCGCTCTGCCCCGCGGCCGCTCCGCTCGGGCCCCGCTCCCCCCTCTCCGCCTGTGCCCGCGCTCCCTGAGGGGGGACGGCCCGGCCGGGTTGTTATTGTCACTGCACGGCAGAGGGAGCGCAAAAATGGCGGCTCATCCGCCCGCCGTGCATGACGGGGCGCGGCGCACGGAAGCGCGGTGGGGAGGCGGTGGGTCCCGCCCCGGGATCCTCCCCGAGGCCCGCCCCCGGCCCCTCTGGCGCCCCCGGCCCCGCCGGAACTGATCATGGGTGGGTGTCGCCCTCACCGGCGGGGGGCTGCTCCGTGTGGCGGGAGCGTGGGGCCGGGGGATCCCGTACCCGGGAGTCCCGTACCGGGGGGTCCCGCACCGGGGTCCCGCCCTGCCTCGGCCGGCCCTTCCCCGCCTCGGGCTCGCCGCAGCGTTCCGGCCGTGGCCAGCGCGGTGCACCGCGGGGTTCGCGGGAACTCGGCCCCCTGCAGCCTGCGGCCAAGGCCTCGGCCTGTTGGCTTGGTTTGGAAATGATTTTTCTTACAGTTATTTATAAACAAGAATCTTTTCCATATGATTTTAATACATACGGACTTGCATAGACTACAGTCTGTGGCTTGCTTTTTTTTTTTTTTTTTAATTTTAACTTTTGGAAGCAAGAATAGAAGTTGTAGCCCTTTACAGTCTCTTTTTTGATGTTGGTGGATCTGTTACCAAAGGGACCATGAACTCCCCAGGAACGTTGTTAGGATTCAAACACTTGAGAAATGGCTGTGGAAAAAGTAATAAACCAAGTGATGAGGTTTTGTTCCAGGAGATTCTCCATGGACTTCAGCCGAGAGTGCACACCTGCCTGCCTGACAACAGAGCTCCTCTGGGGAAGTCTGGTGGCACTTGTATGTTTGATAGGAACAGATATGCTAACTTGTCTTGACAGAAACTGTGGTGCATAGAGATAGGAATGTAATGTTACTGAGACTCTTCTGGAGCATGTTTTATGAGTGAGTCACCATCAGACAACTCCTGAGGCCTGGAACATAATGCTTGTGTAGAAAAGTACTTTTTCCAGTTTAAAAAAAACCCACTGGCAAAACAAAGCTTCAGTCTGGTTTTGACTGGCTTTAGAACAGGTTATATGGTTCCCAAGGCTACTAAATTACATTCCAAAGCAGATGTAACAGAATTAAACAGGTTTGCTCAGTAAATAAAACTTAGATGAGTGTGCTGTAAAGTTTTCCTGTTTCCAGTAACCGTCACGTTCACTTAAGCCAAATTAGGTAAGAGGTGTAGAGATGTAAGAGATGCTAAATTTTATTGAAAGGATTTGATTTATTAAAAAAGACATCAATAAGTGTCCCTTTTCCTGGAGTTGCTGTTCATGCAATCATTCAGGAGTGGAACAGCCAATGACTTTGTCCCATCAGTTAGAATATGCAGCTCTTGGATATGGGAGAGCAGGTGGAGGCAAGGTAAAGTGCTGGGAATCCAGGAAGATGGATTTTCTAATTTTTCTACTGAGACTTATGGGGGGAGAAATCATAAATCCTTTCTGTTTAGGATGTGATCCTGAGGGGTGGTTTCTGTCAGATCTGGAGGGGTTGTAATGCCGTTTGCTGGATGTGCCCCTTGCTTTGTCAGTCTTGTCTAGCTACCATGCTTTTAAAACTCTTAAAAGTGACACTGTTACTTAAAGTGTCACTGCAACCAGAGCAAATGTCTCCAGCTTTTTGGTGATGAGGTTGAACAGCAATACTGAGAGCTGTATTATGGAAGCCCAGCCTAGGTCCTTGGAGCCTTCTTCAAAAATTCTCTGTACAAGCACTTTTAGGTTGGGTGGCCCTGAAGTCTGCAGCTACATCAGCAAAAATAATTTGGAAGAGAAGATGGAAAAATTGATACCAGATTCAAGGTTAGCTCAGCCCTGAAGGGAACCACTGGTCCAACTGCTATAAGATAGTAGAAATATAGGGGTAAGACCTTCCTGTTGACTAAAGCAATTTTTTGAAAATTAGGGACTAATCTTGCTGTTTTAGGCAGGCATGAAACCAGTGGCTCAGGTGTTTTCTGTGAGATGTGCTGTATTTTGTGAGAAGGGTAGAAATTTACCTTCTATTTCTAGCATTTGAGGTGGAAGTATGATGAATTTTTCATAACAGTTCTAAAAAATGTTATTGCTTACCTAGCAAAGTATTATTTAATGAAAGTTTTTCTAAAGAGCACCAAAAATGTATGGAATAGCTTGTCAGCATGATAAACTCCTGTTCTCAGTTTCTAATCTGGGCATGAGCAGTGTCAGTGTGTTTCAGTTAAAATTGAATACTTGGTTATAACTCAGTATTTTTAGTGGTGCTACAAAGTAGGCGAAGTTGGCGTTCCTGAGTGAAATGCCTGACTATTTATGTAATGCCATAGTTCATTCCTCTCTCTTAAAAAAGTTATTAGTGTGTTCCTGATGCTGTACTTCGCTATTTGAGTGATACCATGTATAAAGCTTGATTTTACTTTGTATGACTGATGTAACTTTTAAGTATTAGGCTTTAATTACTTGTCATAATATCAAAGGTGATTAAATTGTTTTGTATGGAAAAAATAACTTGGTTGTTAGCAAAATGATAATCTGGTCTTTTATTCCTCTCCTCCATCCCCTTTATGCCAGTGGTAGCATTTCCATGACTCTAAAAAGATGCAGGGTGGTCACCTGTATGTCTGTTTATATAGCAGCCACCAGTCTAAAGAACAAACATGTCTACTCCTCAAAGAGTTAAAAAGCAATGTGGTAAATTTCTGCGTGTCTGCAGTTTTCTATTCACGATTGCTGCAGTCATCACCAAACAAAACTAATTTGATTCTAAAAAACACTATGGATGGTCCTCTCCACCAGAACCCATCTCTCTGCCTGGCAGCCAGGACCTTCCCTGCAAAGCCAGGCTTCTTCTGCTCCCCACCTTTAAGGATGTGGCATTGTCACCTGGGACTGATTCCCTGTCTGGCTCCAGTATCTGCTGTTTGACAAGAATCCCATTTTTTTCCCCGAGGATACTGTTGACAGGATCTTGTGTCCTGTTCTGAAGCTGATGGGCGGGTAGCTTCTGCTCTGCTGGTTTGAAGATGGCTATTTTTTTCCCTGTTAAACGTATTTTGTGTTTAAATGATGTCAGTAGTTATTAGCACTTCGCTCTTCGGCTAAAGGATTCATTTTATCGAAAAGCGATATGTTACCTGGGAAAACAGCGCCGTGCCCGCGGGTACCAAGCACTTGGTGCGTGTGAAAGCCTAATAACACGGCTGTGCAAGGGGCAGAGGCTGGGCAGGAGATGACGCCCAAGATGCTCGCACAGGCACCGCCTCGCCGCCCGCCCGGGCTGCCGGGTGGCCCCGCCCGTTCCGCGGTGATGGAGCGGCGCTTCCGGCGGGCGCGGAGGGAGGGACGGCCCGGCCGGAGCCGCGTGTGAGCAGCGCCGAGGCTGTGGGTGCCCGCCCGCC
>WBMZ01015538.1:0-31906 GCA_013400975.1 Atrichornis clamosus
CGGCATCATCCACCTCTTGGTGGTGTTTTTGATCCCATCCCTCCTCATTATCCTTTTTTACCAGAAAGTCATTAAGTACATTTGGAGAATAGGCACAAATGGGATGACTGTCAGGAGAACAACAAATATCGTTCCAAGAACTAAAGTGAAAACCATCAAGATGTTCTTAATATTAAACTCAGTGTTTCTCCTGTCCTGGCTCCCTTTCTTCATGGCACAGTTGTGGCACCCCCAGGAAACAGACTACAGAAAGAGCTCCTTGCTTTTCCTGGCCATCACGTGGATCTCTTTCAGTTCCTCAGCCTCTAAACCAATCCTCTTCTACTTCTATAATGCAAACTTCAGAAGAGGGATGAAAGAAACTTGTTGCATGTCTGCCATGAAATGCTACAGAAGCAATGCATACACCATCACCACCAGTTCCAGAATAGCAAAAAAAAATCACGTTGGTATTGCAGATATTCCAGCTACAGCCAAAAGTGTCATCAAAGACTCCACCTATGATGCTTTTAACAGAGAAGCCAAGGAAAGAAAGCTTGCCTGGCCTATTCCATCCAACCCCCCGAACACATTTGTCTAGTGGGCTTCACTGCTTTGAAAAGTTACTTTGTACCCCCAGAAGGTTTCTCTCCCTTTTGAACCAATGTATAGTCACGTATTTTTAACACAGCTTTTAGGGGAAGAAAAGAAAGATGTTTTATTTTATTAAATGCCTTGGGTTTGATGTATTGGTTCTATTTCATTTCATTTACTACATTCTGCTTTGAGGAACTCCTCTCCCAGAATCACCAGCAATGCTTTTCTGCAAAACAAGAGTCCTTACACTCTCTATCTGTTTTAGAGAAGAAAGGGAAAGAGAAAACATAGCTTGTTTTAATCACAGTATGGGATGTGCCACAGTGTATAAATGCCTACATCCACCCAAAGCCATCTGGGCTTCCTTCCTTTATATCCCTGGGAATATTGCTGTACTGGGCTTGTCCCTCCTGTTGAGACCCCACAGGTAAGATGTCCACATGTGGGCCCTGTTGGCTTCAGCCTGAGCCCACTGGCCTCATCAGTGACAGAATTCCCACTGCCCCAGCAGGGTCAGCACTGGGCCAGCACCGGATGCTTCTGTATCTCTGTCCTGGTGCCTCTCCAGAGGTCTCGTGCTCCAAACTGCCCAAGGAAAGTCCCCTCCTTGGTCTCACCGTCCCTGACTCCTCTCAAGCTGCTTCTACACCCAGCCTGCTGCACCCACCCAGGGGTGGGCACGGCCGGGCAAAACCTGCTGGGCAAGAGGGGCTCCTCAGGGCCTCCTCACCTCTGAATTGGCTCCACACCAGCCCCTCCTCAGAGCACACTAATGGAGCAGCCAGGGCATGGCCAAACATCCCCAAGCCCAGGCTAGCAGCAGGCATTTCCCACTCAAGTCATCCTAAAGGCATTGTGGACACTTGGATCCCAAGTGTTAAACCAGGCAATGGAAGAGATTGTGCAGGTGTCAGCTATCCCTCCACACACCCCTGTTCTAAAATCTCCAGCTCCCTGCTGTCTGTTTGCAAGAGACATCCCTAGTCACAACCTCCTCAGAGAGGAGGATTGTATATAGAACAAAGGCAGCAAGTACTACAGGGTGTAATACACAGGGCTGAGTATCTCCCTTTCCCAGCAGCAGGGAGCAGACGCACATGTGTGCTGGAGCCCCATCCTCTGAAGAGACTCTGCTGGAAATGTCAGACTGGGAAAACCCTTTTGTTGAGAAATAATCCTACACGTATGGCAGAAAACTTTCTTCCTTCTCTATGACACAAAGTATGGCTGTGAGAACCCTCACTGACCACAGGAACACTTCCAGTATGTGTTTCACAAATTCAGAAATCCCCATTAAATAAGGATCTGGTATTTCTCATTAAAGCCACTAGCAGAAAATTCCCAAGAATTAGCAGATGAGACAAGACCAATATTTTCTGTGTGGTTCATATTCTGAGCTGGTTGTTTCTCCCTGAAACATCAGCATATGCTTATTTTTTCTTTGCCATTTAATTGCCTCTGACACAGTAAAATCAGATCTGGGGAAAGCAGGCCAGGTCAACTTTGCAACATTATTTTTAACTTTGGGTTGGAGACTGAAACACAACAGTTGTTCTTTTGGTTAATAGTTTTATTAAAGAGGTGGAACTGAACAGAATGAGCCCTGAGGTCACAGAGGACCACAGGGTCATGGTTACCCACCTCCTGCTAGGCCTTAGTCCAGAGGCACCCAGGCCACGTGTATCTTCAAGCCTACCAAGTTTCCCCACCTTCCACAAGGTTTTTAACTACAGAAGGTGGCCAGGAAAAGTCCAGGATTGCCATGACACAACACTAGGGGCACAATGTCCCCAGGCTGAAAGAGCTGGTGGATCTGCACTGACATCAGGGGCCTAACCAGCCCTGTATCCATGGGTGAAGGCTGGAGGTTGGGTCTCCTAAACCACCCTTCCATACCAGTAAAATCCCAGACACACTTGGAGCACAGTGAGCATAGCTCAGCTTGCCACAGCTTCTTTTAACCCAAACCACACTGGTAAAAACACAAGGGCAGGGAGAAATCCTTCTCACCCCTTCCATCACTTCAGGACAGGTGATGGATGGGTTTGATGGCACCAATGCCAAGGCCCCAGAGGTGCCACAGACAGGAGGAAGATCCTGGATTATCTAAGCAAGAAATGGAAAATGCTGTAGGGTTTGCCTGAGCAATATAAACACACAATAAACAGAATAAACTCCCGGGTCACAGACACATCTCAACCCCACCTGCAAAGGAGAAGTTCTGGGAGAAAGCACTCCTGGATCTCTTGCCCATTCCCCCCTTAGTTCTAAATGTTTCCTGAGGAAGAACACGATACAGTGCTGACCATTAAACACCTTTCTTCCATGAAGCAGACGCACATTAAGTGAAAATTCCATCACTGCCATTTATTTTTGGTATTAAGTGGCTTGCACTTGGGAATTCCTGTTACAAATTGTCAAATTATGTCCCTCTCTCTTCATTTCAGCAGAAAGTTGGATTTTTGGTTAAGCACATTTTTAAAACTTCCGGTTAAGGGGTTGGGGCTAGTGAGAAGAGGCTCACATCACTTGTTCCTGTTTTTCCACTAGCCTCCTGGAGGTGATACGAAAGTGGCTATCACCTGTAATTGGACTTAAGGGTTTCCATATGCCCACTTAAGAATCCCTAGAGTTTTTCAGTCTCCTCACCTCAATCCCTTTCAATTCAGGTTTAACTGACATTGACTGAGGAGTTGGTTTTCCAAGGTGTTGAACACACGCCATCGATTTCAGCTGAAATGCCGAGTGCTCTGCCTTTCTCAGTATCAGATCCTTCCTGTTTCAAAGAACAAAAAGCAGATTTGAAGTTTATTAAAGCCAGACCCATATGCTCAAAGGAAGGGTTATTAACTCCCTAAGTTATTCTGTAAGTTAATACATCTTTATTAGCTGGCTCTTTTCAACCTAGCAAGTGCTGTGGAAAAGACCATTATAAACCACATGAGATTTATTTGAAGTGGCTTCTAGTAAAACATAACACACCTACTGGAAGATTGTTGTATAAATGTCACTTGATGAGCAGTCTGGACTAAAAACCAGATTTTTTTCTATACTATTGCTAATGCATACAAAGTCTTCATTCATTTTTTTCATGAAACTGGTCCCTGGATAGAATTCACAAGTGGCAAAGACAACGGTGATTCCTTTGTGTGCAGCATCTCAACCATTTTACACCAGCTCTCCATTTGGTCCTACATTTGCAGGGGAATAGAGAAAGAAAAAAAGAGATTACATCACCAAATAGTCGCATTTGTTCTTGTCTCATGCCTGGCCACACACCAGATTTTTCTCTGCATGCACCAGTAAAAGCAAGAGATGCTTCTGTTGACATGGTCTAGGGAGAAGGGATGGATCAAGGACTTAGATTTGAGGCCACATAGAATTAGACAGCTGAGGCCACCTATGGATGGATGCAATCACTCACCTTCTTTCCAAAGGCACTACAGCTCTTCTCTTCAGCCCTGGAGACTGAGCACCTCCACTTCCATACACACTCCACAGAATCCCTCCCCATGCTGACCCAAACACAGGGAGAACAATGATTAAGTGATCTCCAGAGTCAGCAAGATTTCAGAATAGTTAGCATTAACTGTAAAAGCAGCAGAAATAGCCCTGATTACCTTATTTCCTCACTGCTGGGAGCTGATCTGCTGTCCAGCATCTGCAGACTCAAACAGCTCTTGCCACATTACTGTCCTGGTCTTTCACACTAATCCAGGGCACCTTTCTCAGAATCTTCATGCTTGAGGTTGTATGGGGTTTTTTTTCTCTAAGAGGGATGTTGGGGATATGGCCTTCAGCATAATTGCATCTTCACAGATCACTTGTTGATCATGTTATTGCCAGGGGAAGAGAATAAACTTAAACCCATGCATTAAGGTTCGTTAGTGCTTAGAATGGAACTCTAAAAACAATTGTGCTGTACATTGAAATATGGCACTTGATTATTTTCAGTGCTTTCTACTCATCCTGAGTTGAGATAAAGCTAAACAGACCCAATTAAGTCAACAAAAAGAAGGTAACATTGAGACTATTCAGAGTTATTCATTATAATATTTATTCTATGAAACAATGCTGAAAACATAAGATTAAAAAATGTTCCATGCATTTCATAAAATACAGAGAAAGATATTCATAAACAAAACAGAATAAGCAAGCCAAACCCCCTCTGAACATCCTGAGAGCTCCACTCTCCTCACTATCATATGAATACAAAAAGCATATCCAGGAGAAATAGCCTGCCACTTTCCTCAGACTGCCCTCTGTCAATAACTGGGATGACTAAATTAGCCCACAAGATTTTTGCCTTCAACTTTCTTATCACAAAACCAAATTGATGCAACTTGCTTTCCTTGCTACCAGTTCTTGGCATCATCTTTGGCTGGGAAACCAGGATAGCACAGCAGAATTCACACTAAGCTGCTGTCTAGAAAGGTCCTAGGGCCCAAAATGTAGGTAGCTACAGAAAGACAGCGGGGCCCACTGGGTGAGAGGGAATGGCTGCTGTTCCCCTGCTGGAAGCAGGATGCAGGGACATGCCTTGAGTGTCTTGCCAGGAGCATGGCGGGTGGAAAACACACCCAGGGAAAGAAGTATGGGCAGGAGCAGGAAATGTATCTAGTACCTCTCTTCAAGAACCCCAGTCACACAAAACACATGCTGCATTCCAGCAGGATGCTGAGAGCAACATCTGCATTCAGGTTACAAATGACACTGCAATGAACCTTCCTCCTGAAAGCTTTGGATTCAGCTCTTCCTCCTCCACCTGCAGTACTTGGTTTCGCTTAACTGAGCTGTGATAAGATCGTTCTCTTGCCTTTATTTTGCAGAACCTCCCAGACTCCCACAATGGTCAACAACCACGTAACTACCAAACACAAAGCCAGCCTAACTCTGGGCTCTGGTATAAAAGCAGCCCCCCTCTAGTAGTGGGAATGCCCAAAAGCTGCCATAGCTGTATTTGGGGAGGGCAGTGTAGTGAAAGGAAGAACAAGGCTCCACTTACACAAACACCCACTACCCCAAAAGCCCCACTCCACAAAGCCTTAGAACACCATAATCAAATAATTTCATGTGGGGGGGAGCAAAGAGAAGACAGCAGGCTGGGATCCTTCCCCCTGCACTGGGGATGCATCCACTCCTCAGAACAGCACTCCTTCCTCTGCCAGGCCCCGAGCCACCTCTACTGCAGCGCGGAAGGTTCTGCACCGGCCTCCTGTAAATGATGCACCAGGGGGAAGATTGGGGTGGTTAAAAAGGTGGGTTTCATGTTGATTCTTAAAAATATAAAGCTAGGAATTCCTATTTTCAAAAAAAAAAATCAGTAAAGTGTAATTTAGCTGTAGCATGAAATATTACAAACTTAGAAGCAAGATATAGAATTGCCCATGCTGCACCTTAACTCTCTCCCTTTGCATAGACATATCTGGAATATTACTGTATATCACATGGTCTTTTCACCTTCCAGTTCCCAGAAGAACCTTATTCCATTTCCTGCACAAGCACAAATGAATCAGAAAGAAGACTCCATAGCAAATCCCAATTTCAGCATTTCTCTCTTGGAGTGCTTGCAGCTAGAATAATGTTTTCTTGGTGGAGTTTTTGAAATTCAATTATGTTTTATGTGCTCCATTTCCTTGCATTAAGAAAACAGAAAATGCTGTAAAAGATTAAGGTCTTCACAAGTCTCCACAGGCTTTAGTGAGACACAAAGAGTCTTCATTTAAAATAACGGCCCAGCTTCCTATATAGTGTAATTTCTGTGTTGTCCATGTAAACATTACACAGAGTCTTTGTACCACCCACTAAGCCCTTTGCTTCAATCAACTATTTGTGCCCAAAAGCACATCCTTATGTTTCTTCCTACACCACAGCCATCCTCCCACACCACAAAAGATGGAACAAAACAGGAATTAATCATAGGCTGGATACTTACAGGGATTGCTGCTGTTTGCTTCTGTCTTCCCAGCCTTGGCAAGTTTGGTGGAGTTCTGCTGTGCTTTGCCTTGCTCCTCTCCAGTTAGCAGGGCTTTTATTTCTGAGGGGATTTTCCCTTGGTCCATGGCCATGCACCACTGCTTGTACTGAAATATGCAAACACATCAGGCATTAGCAAACTGCCAGGATCACATCAGCAGACAAAACAGAGCTGTAATCTTTACCTTCCGCTGTCCTCACTGAAGGCCTGAATTTACTGAGCTGCAGCCTCTTACGAAAGTGCAGAGCTCTAACAAGCTGAGCACGTGGCCATGGCTGCATACCTGGCCCCTGCAAGTCCTCTTGCAGCCAATAAACTGCTGCCCAGTGGCAGCTCTAGACAGAATACTGTAATTATTAAACAACATGGAACACTCTGTGCAATTTCTCGCTGCTGGCACGCCAGAATGCCGTTCCAGTTCATGGCCTATTAAAAACAAATATTTCACATGACTCTGGGGCTCAGTGACTATTAAGAGGTCCTTTCTGATTGCACCAGGCATGGCTGAAGCATATGTGCCTTATTCCTAGGTCCCTCATCTTACATTCTTCATTGCCAAACCCTGCAGCACACCAGAAAACCTGCAGATGGCTGGCTGGCTTTTCACCTGATACTAAACCTATTGTAGGGATCAGCCCAACCCAATGAAAAAAAACCTAAAGCCAGGTCAAGGTAATGTCCTCAGTGCTGGTGGCATTTCAATGGCATCACTGAGGAGCTGTGTCAGTATTTCCAGATGAAACATTCCCTTTGGTTAACGCTGCTTATTTGGCCAAGACCCCCATCTTACACATGCTGGAAGCATCTACACAGACAGCAGGTTGCAAGAATCCACCTTTCCAACAGAGGACCAATAACTGCAGATTTATGTTTCCTCCTTGATATTTTAACACATCTCTTTCCACAGTCTACCTCTGTCAAAAGGTTTCTCAAAACCAAACAACTCCAAGACAAGAGGCTCCAATGTAATGGCACTTTCTTTGCTTGCTTCCAGTTCAGAATCAGCAGATAAGTTGTGACATGAAGTTCATATCCTCCACACCAAAGCAGGCAAACAGCTGGATGCATCTGATGTTTTGATACCTTCTGGCCAGCCAAATGCCACTGTCAGTCACTGTGGTTCCGAGAAAAAATGTTCAGGAGGACAGGTCCCACATAATACTGAGGGTTAGGTTAAATGATCGCTTCTTACCATTTCAAGCTCTTCTCTGAGAGCACAGATGGCTCGCTCTCTGCTGGAAACCAGCTCTTCCAGGTACTGGTACCTCAGCTTCTTCCTGGCTCTGCACTCTCGTGCACTCTGACGACTCCTTTCAAGTTTTGCCTTCAAGTCTATTTTGGCTGGTTTGCGACCTCGCTTGCCTGGTTTCTTCACCTTGCCTCCAACCACCTGGAAAGGAAGGGCACAATAAAGATCCTGTTCTGCAAAGGCAGTGCTGGAACCACGTGATTCTGACTGCTACGAGTCTCAAGGATGAAATCTTGCATGTACAATCACTGATTCTGGAGCAACAGAGGAAACAAGAATGCTGAGGTATGAAGTTTTCAGGACTCTCTCCAGTGGCTCCATTTCTCCCTTATCCTGGGGAGCCCTGACCTGGACACACTACTGCAGATATTGAGGAGGCATAGTCAACTTGTAGTGAAACTGGTTTCATATCACCAACAGCCCCTGCTCTAGTACTTGCCAGGTCTGGAAATATTGCATTATGGCGTTTATCACTTTAATTTAGAAGAAAAAATATTTGTTCCTATCAATATAATCTAAAACTTAGTTTTGCTGCTGTCAACAGTTGCAGCCTACTCTGAAGATGAAACTTGTCAGAGTTACTCACTAACTTGTCAGAATTATTCACAAGCCATCTGAGCTTCCTTGGGGCAGATTTCCTTCCAAAGGAACCTTCTGAGGAGTGTTACAAAACAGGGAACTCAGTCACACCGAGTCCTATCCCTGCTGCCTCTGCTCCAGTAGTACACAACCACTCCGGCCATGCTCACCCTCAGAACATTCCTGCACAGGCTGGTGAGTGTCCTCACACCCCCTCCCACAACTCAGTGTTCAACTCTGCCTGTTCCCAGTTTAGATCTCCCTTGCGCAAGTGTTCCTCCCTCCTTTCTTGCCCTATGGAATGCAGGTTTTGCAATCACTTTCCCCTCTTCTTTGTGGCTCCTTTTTTAGAGGTCTGAAAGCTTCTCCTGCTACAAATAATAGTAAAAAAGGGATTAGTTTCCTCTGTGTTTACTCTATGCTTCCCCACCCAAATATTTCACTCTTAACATGGGAGCACGGCACAAGAAAGTCTTAAATATGGTCTGAAGCTTAGCTCACTGGTCACTGGGTAGTATCACCCTGCAAGCATTACATCAGCACACACCTCAGCTCCCTCTGAAGTGAGGGTTTCTCTTTATTTGCATTCTGACCACACTGTTTGAATGCAGGAGGTGTGGCAAAACACACCTAAAACACACACCTGCATCCAAGAATTTCACTGCTGCCTTGGTATTTCACCAACCTGCATACAGACAGGATTTTTTCTAATAGGCAGTGTTCAAAATATCAGAGTTCATAGTTAAAAATAGGCACTTTTACTTTGCAAAGCTACAAAATAAGTCATTTTTAACATTCAAAGAAGTCACTTGTTCTGCAAACTTAGCAAGCTGCAATAAAAACAATAACATAGTGAAATGATGTGCCAGAATGAAGAGGGAAAAAAAAGGATTACACAATTGAGCCCATTCTTTCTTTGGAAAGTGAGTCAACAATCACATGCCAACATAATCCTACCCTCTCTGTATTGTCCCTCCTAATTTATTCAGGAGTAGCTGCCTACCATAAGCAAATGAAGGAACAGAAAGTACTTAATGGACATCTATGATAATGAAACAAACACAATACATTCAGAAGAGCAGAAAAAAAAAAAATCCAGCTCTTTTACACTTGAACTGCTGAATACAGTTTGAATAATTCTTTACTCCATCAAGGTGCTCCCCTCAGGATTTTCCAGTTCAGAAAATCTAGTCTAGTTCAAAGTAGGATAAAACCAACCAGATGTGGCCAAAGCAGGGAAAGTGACTGTCCTCTTTCAGGTACGACAGGTTCTGTCCTTCATGGAAACACACTCAGTTCTGCACGGTGTGATCCATCCTCCCAGCTCAGCAGGAGGCAGAACTACAGCGGGTGTTCCCAGGTGAGGCTGTAGGCGCTCACAGTTTGCTATCTATTATTACTTGCACCTGGAAGATTGCTGGATATTACATTACACACTGCAGCCAGAGCACTTCTGTTCTCAAAGACTTCCAGCACCTGAGGCTTTTCTGTGCCAATGGTAGTTCAAAGTAAATCTTTCCATTCAAGAGCTAGATAAGGTCTTGTAGGCACACACACTTCAGCTCTCTTAAAAACCCTCTGCCACTCTGGGTTGTGACCCTCTAGAACTGGCGTGAGCTGGCACTCCAGGCTGGAACCCCAGCACACAAAACAAAACAAACCTCAAGTCCCAGGAGCATTCACAGCCGTGCCCCTTCACCACAGCCTCAGGCAAGAGGATTGTTCCCACCACGCTGCCTCTCACCACCAGCAAGTTAAAGACTGCTTAGCACATTGCAAATGCACCCTGCATCCACCACGATCAACAGATTGCTTTCCCTTTAATCACTCCAGAGAGCCTCCTACACAGAGGTGTACTAATTGCACTCTCTCCGAGGTCTTTTACCACTTCACACCAGCTCTCTTATGGGAGGAAGGCTTGTACCTCTTCAACCATGCAGCCACTGCTGCTTGCCAATGCTCTAACCACCAGACTATGGAAAGAATAAAAAGCATCCTTCCGTTTTGACTGACTCTAAGCACTAAGGCCCCAATAATCTGCCTTCACTCCATCCCCAAAGACTCCTACTGTGTTCATAGCTCCTGAATTCACCATACAATTAAGCATCACTGTGCAAAGCTAGTTTGGTAAGCAATTTAATCCAATCCTGCACCCTCACCAGTTTTTCCTCACCAATCAGGGCCAGGAGTTGCTGGTAACCTTAAACAACCCAGTGGGGAAAAAAAAAGGCCTAAGAAATCCTTTGCCCTCATCCAACACTACCACGTCTCCCTGGCTTCCAGTCATGTTTGCCTACTCAGTTGCTATGCTGATGTGACAGAAAGAAGACAAAGCACAAGTGATAGTTGATGCTGAACATGGCAACAGACCAAGCAAACGTTTTTTGTCCCTTTACATTCCTCTGGAGTTTATAAAGGGATGTGATCTATTAGCATTCAGCAGCAGGGATTTGGTTTTTTTTCAGGGAGTCATACACAATCAAGACTCAGAACAACATTAATCATCAAATTTGTCATAGAAATATTAATAATGGCATGTATTAGTTAGAGATCTGACCAAGCTCCCATTTCAGCTCACTCAGACTTCAGAAAATAGAAAAACATAACTCTTTTCTCAGGGACATGTTGTGATTCCTGGGGTGTCCTGCACAGGGCCAGGAGTTGGACTCTATTATCCTGGTGGGTCCCTTTGAACTCAATATATTCTGTGATTCTGTACTTCCTGTTTAACACACTACTCAGATCATAACCTCATTCTTGCCTCCCATCAGGCACAAAGTTATTTGACCTGGAATTGGAAATGCCTGCAATTACTTGACCTGATATAGAAAATTCTTCAGCCTTCTGGATTTTTTAATGAGAAGGATGCAGCAGATCTCTCCAAAATCCCTGCCAGAATGCATGATGGAGAGATCCAAATTGGGAAGGAGATGCACACATAATACAGCTACAGCATTCCCAGCCCTGAGGGCTGAGCCCCTTGCATAGAAGACTGATAAAGCTGGCCTCATCCTGACATCTGCAGGTTTGAAACAATTTAGCAGATTCAAACAACACTATTCAAAGTACCGGTGATCAGCAATGCTGATCACACTGACCAGTGCAGCACCTTCCAGAAGCTCCAAGCTCATTTATCTATAAACAAGCAACTCCAACCACCAGTACATGAGATCCAGCTCAAGGAATTATCTTAAGCAGACTCATTGCACTGGCAGCTGAAGGTCTGCAGAATTTAACTTAGCATGGAGCTGATGGTCATCTACAGAATTTATATAAAACTATAACAATGATTAGTAACAAATAAAACCCAAGTGCTCTATTATAGTAGAGGGGGGAAGAATCTATTCACAAATGAAGTTAGTCACAGGTCTCCTAATAAAGATGGAGTTTTCTGATCTTCCTTCACAGTAGCAGTACAAATCCCAGCTAGAAAGAATGTTTGTTATTTTTCCATTGCATGACATTTCATATGCTTAATACAATTATTTCACTTTCACTGGCAGACAAAATGCCTCTGATAATGATCCAAAAATGATACTATTTAGTGAGCAAACAGTATATAAATCTTAAGCAGAAATGTCAATAGAAATTAATCCTAAAAGTCCCATCATACAAAGTGATTAACGTACTAACAATGTCCTACTCAGCACAGAAGCATAAAGAAGGCTGTCTTTGCTGCAATGTCTATTTTACAAAAGCATCAGCCAGGACTAAATATCAATTTTCAGAGTGTTTTATGCAGGCATCCAGCTGGGTAAGTGTTAATGCTCAGGGCAGCAACCACCAAGATGCCAGCTCACCACCCCACAGGTGCCAGCCCTCCCCTCGCCCCAGGAAGGACTTACAGCCTCACACATGGAGTTATGGTGTACACATCCTCCCAGTCCACACAAACAGAAACCAGGCACTTCTTTAAATCTGTCAGCTAACTCTCCAAAATGCACTTTTTCTTAAACTCCATCTACTCATTTATATTTTGTCTCAGTTCAGTTTATTTTTGAAGAAAAATACGTTTCATCTAAACATTTTGAAAACTAAAGTGATCTTTTTGTGCAAGGCATGAAATACAAGAGAGCAGCGTCAAACTTTTTTGGTGGTGGTTTGAGTTCTGTTCACTTGTTTGTAACTACACTGGAATTACCAAAGTGATCTGATGTTAAAAACTTTTTTTTAATTTCTCATTTCTAGCCATAAAATGAAAAGTTAATTACCCAAGTAAGTATAGCCAGAGTGTTCCCTATAAAAACTTTTGTAATTAATACAGAAGATTGCTGCTAGCTATAGAAAATTGTATTTTAATGCTCATCAACAAGAGTTATCAGCTAACAAAAATACGAAAAACACTTCTTACCCTACTCCATATTCTCTGCTTCCCAATGCACACAATAAATACATAATAAGTTACATGTAGTCCTGTAAACTAACCAAGTAATTTCACCTATAAAGGTTGAAACCACTATAACTGAGCTTCTCCTTTTATTTCTTACTATTTCCTTCCAATTTTGAGGAATATGTCAGCAAGACACATTTTTCTAAAGCTCTCTTAAACCAGATAAGGCTAAATTAAAGTGCACTATGAATTAGGGAAAACATTACAGCCTGACAGCTTAATTCAAAGTTCTTTATGTCGTGCAGATGAAGGAAAACACTGCACTTGGGTGGAGGCAGCTGTAGAATGGTTACTTCACTCCTAACACAATTTAGTTGTCTGGGTTTTTACAGGGAAATTCCTTTCCCAGGCCAAGCCTCTCAGTAAAGAGACAAGCATGACTCAGTGGAATTTTTAGGAGATTTCAAGGACATGCTGGCTCAAGTTGTAACCACAGAAGCCATGAAATGAGGTATAAATAGTGCTTTGCCTCATCCTGACACAGCAACCTGCAATGGGAAGAGCCCTCCCAAGGGAAATGGCATCTCTGGAGTGGAGTCACCAAACCCTCAGGGTGACCTGCAGCCTCATGAGCTGTAAAAACTGCACTTGGGAGTGAAGGTAGGCAGAAGAGTGAATATTCCACTCTGTTTTGTTGGGGTTTTTTCCTGTTTAGCTCAACATCATAAAAAAAAATAAAAAGACCAAAAGATTTACCTTTTACTGATCGAAAAAAAAGATTTATTTTGTTTAGTAAACGTGTCAAAAAATGTTTCAGGAAAACAAAGACAGACTATCAGGGCTCCACAGAACACAATGATAGATCAAAAATGATTTTTAAATTAAAAACTTGGAAATTGGCTAGTACAAATAACCCTAAGTCTGATACATGAGAACATAAAAAGAAATAAAAATCAGATCATACTCATGAACTACATATGTCTCCAGTACTAAATCTTCTGGATCTTCTAAACTACTGCCCCAATTACATAAACTTTCATGCAGTTCTCACACTTGTGAGCATTTGGTTGACTTCAGTGACGCAGATTTCCCTCAGCCTCCTTCACAGCTTTCAGACAAGGCCTTAATAAAACAAAATAACAACCTGTTAAATTAGCAGATCATCACAGACCTTTCATACACTTACAGTCCATTCTGTGGACTACTGCCAAATGATTGATCACTTCTAAATTTCTTTAATCCCTAAGAAATTACATCAAGTATTTTTCTCCCTTTGAACTGAGACAGATCAGCATAGGCTGTGTAATTTTGTTCTTGTAAAAGTCAAGTGGTGTCTCTGGCACAAACCCCAGGATAACCCATAACCAGCACTCCAGGGAGCTGAAATATCCAAACTCAGCTGAGAGTTTGTTGGAAAACACTGCACTAAGGGTACACTGCAGCTGTGTCAGTCCTCTCACGGGCCCTGCTTTAGGGGCACCCCAGTACAAGCAAGACAAAGGTGTAATCCTCGTGCATCTTCTCATGTTCGGCTCTGCTGAAGTGGCAGAGCTGCACCTTCAAGGATGTCGCTGTGCTGCTCTCATGAGACAATGCTGGAGGATTCCAAGCTCCAGCGCCCAGCAAAAGGCTGCAACCCAAGCTGCTGCCCTCGTACCTTACCATCTGTGCCCAATTGCTACTTATCCAAAAGATTCAGGGTGCTTTAGGAGCATGATCCACTGCACCACACCACTGGTTGTGTCCAGCCTTTGGCCCATGGCTGGAGCATTAGGAAACGCCAGAAGCAGCATCCTAGCGCTGAAAGCAAGAACGAAGGGGGTAATCCCTCCTTCCTGGCGGCTGCAGCGAGCAGAGTCCTTCACGAACAGATTTCTGAAGGCTCCCAGCACCAAGAATCTCACCAGCTGCCCTTGGCTCCAGCTCCCGGGTGGGCCCGGCAGCCCCTTACCTTGCTGTCATCCATGTGTGCCGCCAGCCCCGATCTCCCTCGCAGCAGCCCCTGCACGGGGAGCAGATGGAGCCGTCCGCCCGCAGCCCCGGCGGTCACCGGCGCTCACAGAATCTCAGCGCCGTCCGGGGCCGCCGCCATCACCCGGCGCCATATTTGTTTACAGCCGAGGGGCGCAGAGCGCCGGCAGAGCGGTGCACGCTGGGAAGTGTAGTCTTGCTCGGCCCCGTCGCCATTGATTGTTGCCGTGGCAGGGGCGGAAAGAACTACAATTCCCAGCAGGCACAGCGGGGGAGAGAAGCGGCGATTGGCCCACGCCTCGCGAGCGGGAGAACTACATTTCCTAGGAGGCTGCGGGAGCCTACCCTTCTCGCTGCAACAACTGAATTTGTTGTTTTGTTGGGATTTTGGGGTGTTTGGGGTTTTTTGCTAACGCTCGCGCCGTTCCACGGCTGCTCTGCTGCAATCCCAATGGCTCCGTAAGGATGATGAGGGGCTGGTGAGCCCAGAGCTGCCGCTCCGACCCTGCGCACGGGGTGTCTCCAGCTAGATGAAAAAAAAAATCCCAACAAAATATCAAATTTAAGTTTTCTGGTATTGTTTGCCTTGCTTTGCCCTAAGAGTTCCTGAAGACAGAACCGAGTTTTCCAGGCCACCTGGACACTGTAGTGAGCTCCCGAGCTACCCAAGCCTGAAGAAGCAGTGTCTGGAATCCTCAGAGAATACCCAGTTTTCATGTCGACACCTGGCAGAGATTTAATGTTGAATGCTTGATGCAAAGCCAAGCCGTGCATCGTCCTGTGTCTGTGCCTTGAAATTAGCCCTGTGCTTGCTGGAAAGACACAAATCCCCCAGTGCACAATTCTGTAGACCCGTGCTTGAGGCCCTCACTTAAACCTGAAGCTTGGCATGTTTCATGTTGCTGCATGTTCCTTTTTACTCATGCACCTCTATTCACAGGAGTTTCCCATGACTTCATCTCTCTTACATGCAACTGCTAGGGCTGAAGGCTTTGTCATGGGATTTTCCCCCTGAATCACAGACTTTCCTCTTGGAGGGATATGCTTTCTAGATGGCAGAGACAAAGCACCTTCGGAACATTTTTTTTTTCCTCTATCAGCTTATTTGCTTCTCAGTTGTCAAAGACAAGGCAGTTTGCACGCTGCTTCCTATTTGCCTGTCCAAAAACAATGAATCAGCTCTGGCAACTCCCCCCTGAAATAATAGTAATAAAAAGCAGGGATGATGAGTATGTTAAACAAGAGGCATCAGCTAATAAATTGGAAGGAATAGCTCGCTATGAGCTTGTCTCCTGTGATCTCACCCCCATCTTTGCCTTCAAATTCTTGCAGAAGGTGGTGAGGTGCCTCACAGTGCCTTTGGCACTCTCCTGGGGCCATAAAGCTGGCTTTAAAAGCCAGCTGGGGGTTTCCCCGGTGAAGGGAAATATTGAGTGGCAAAGAGCCAACACAGCTCACTTAGGCAACCCTCTGTTGCAACACGAGCGGAGGAAGGAGATTAGACAGAGCCCTGGTGCTGATTCAGAAAGGCCAGAATCCTTTTAACTAGCAAATTAAAGTTAGAGCTGCATCTTTTCTCCCCACTGGATTACCCCACACTACTCACCCTGCTGTAGATCAGGTAAGCAGAGCTCTCAGCCTGTGACCAGGATAAGCACAAGTTCCCTGCCTAAGCACCCAAGAGCTTCTGTTTGTTAGCACAGAACAACTCCAACTTTACATTTTCAGTCTGCTTTTCCACTCTGGCTGTGCTGTCCTCCTGGATGGATAGGGATATGTGAGTTCAGTGGGAGTCTGTCAGGAAGAACAATTGTGAATGGGACTGAATATGATATATATGCACATATAGAGAGAAAGCATAAGATTGGGACATTTGAAACTGGTTTTAGCAGCAAGAGGAAGGACTTCTTTACAAGCAAATAGTGAGCTCTTGGAGTCTGCTGCCACAGGACACTGTAAGGCGGAGAGTACAGCAAGTTCAAAAAGGATTAGATAGATTTACATTTCATAGAGGGGACCATGGATTCTCCATCATCCCTAATTAACAGTTTGGGATACTGGGGATGTATGAGAGGAGCAGAGGACAGTAAAAGGCCAAGTTCATATATTCTCCCTAAAAAGTGAAAAGTGTCTCTTCTTAAGGACCCACGGTCTGATTCAGCAGGTCTTTTTTTTTTCTTTTTTTTCCCTAACAGGTCACCATGTTGACCCCCAAAGATTCACAAATTAATTAAGATTTTTAAGGAAAACTTCCTTGGTTAAAGTAAAGGCAGTTGATCTATTTACCAGACCAGCTCATCCACACTAACTGCAGGTTAATAGTGATAACTCCTAAGTGATTCTCTGAGACATCCTGATGGTTTTATTGCTAAACCATAGTGATGAACACCAAGGAAATACTACCTTGTGTTACACCCAGTGTCACAAATTGTCTTGTGCAACAACTATTGGCAGATCCCTGGGGAAATTAATTATATTTATCAAAAGAAGGGTTGTGCTTCTGAGATCCAGAGACACTTTGAGGTACATAGAGTTCAGCAATCAGGCAATAGTTTAAAAATCATTGCTTATGTCAGTGTGACTAAAAAAGAGCTGTAACTCACAGGGTGATTTTGCACCATGTGCTCGTATTTCAACACATCCCTAAAGGGTGTTTATTCTCCCTAGAACTGTAAATGTGTTAATTTGGGCAATTCAAAAGCTGTTCCTCTAAAAGCCTGCCTGAAATAAGAAGAAATCTTGCAATCTTCTGGTATCAAGCATTTTGCTGAAATTGCTCCATTTTGCTGTTGTGGAGTCTTTAGAGATTCAGAGCCTTTGAGATGAGTTCATTTATGGATGTGAAGGCAAAGATGAAGTTAAGATATTCTCTTGTTTGTTTTCCAAATGTACTGAGATGCTAATTGCTTTAATAGAGATGCTCACTCATGTGCCATGGGGCAAAGACTGTGCAAGAGCAGCCTGTCTTTCAATCCCTTGGGGCTTGGGGTTTTTTTTGTAGAACTTACAGAGAAATTGCACTTTTCTACATCCTTTAATCTGACACCCAAGAATGTTTCTGGAAATAGAAGAAATTCTCTGTTTCAGTTTGTGGACTGTTGATACTGAGACAGAGAACACCTTTAACTTCTCATTTAAACCCACCAGTTAAAGTATTTGTCACCGAGCAGTGACCAATAAAAAGTTTATTTACATAATATTCTTTAGCTTATTGTTGTTTATATAACTAGGATAAAAGCACACCAGTTTGTTGTTGGTTTGGGTTTTTATTTTTTTTTACGTTAGAGAAATCAGCTGCATATGCTAAAGACCTGGAAGGCCTGGTAAACACATGAACAGCACATGCTCACAAGCACAGGGACTGATCGCCTCGCTGGTGTGGTTAAAAGAAAATTCTGTTTCAAACAAAAGCTCTTTGAAAGTTGGTTTTTCAAACCTAATCAGTGTTTGAACAAAGCACAGCACGTTGGAAGCCTGATCTACAACTACTTCCCATACACTGTATAATTAAATGTTGATAAGGGGTTACTCTCATATTTGCTAAATTCTACTTTGTGACAAGATGAGTGCCTTCTGTAGTTGCAAATGCTTCAAGTCCCATCTGCAAGGGGAGTTCTTCCTGTTTAGCTATTGCAAATGTGCTTCTCAAGTAAAATGGACTCGGAGTGAGATAATTTGGAATAATCAGCTCTTGTCCTGTGTATACACACAGGCAGAAAAGTTACTGCTTTATCGAGCCAAACCAACTTTCCCACATAAGCAAAATCTTGACACAGTGCTCACGATGCTTTTATATTGCTGAAGACTATCTGGAAATTTAAATATTGCATGAAAATACTCCTGCTGCAGTTGGAAAGGAGCTACTTCATATTTTCTAGCTAGTAGAAGGGAGAAAAAGAAATCAGATGATCCTACACTTGACACATATGATTGGTAGTTCCAGATATGATAAGGGAGGAAAACTAGGAATGGTTCAAAAAGTCATTTGAATGACATGGATTTCATGCAAAATTTAAACTAACTAGAAGAAACAGAGAACCAAGTAGCAAGACAAACAAATCACTGATTAAGAAGATGACAAAGAGTGGGTTAAAGTACAGTGAGGTGCACAAGTGAGTAAAATTTAATCCCATTCCAAAACAACAAACAAACAGAGCAGCACAATATGCCACGTTTAGGAATGTGAGAGCCATGTTGTATCTGGCACTTGAACAACAGAGAATTATTGCTGCTGATATGGTAATTGCAGAGGTACAGAAAAAAAGTGGGTGGATCATGTGAAATTCATGAAATACTTGAGGTGAACTTACAGCAGGATTAGTCTTTGAATTGTGTACGTTGATCTCTATGCACAACTGGTTTACTAAAAAGGCATATTGTTCATTCTCAAGAGGTTTGAAAATCCACTTCAGCTCGGTGTCTTTTTTTTTTTTTTCTGGTTCTTAAGATATTTTGCAACGTGCTCCTCCCCTCTGGCCTACGCCAACAAATATGCCTGTGTCTGCATACCTACTAGAGCCAGTCAAAAACTGCTGTCAGCAGCTGGCCATGCTGCTCAGGGCATTTCTGGTTGCTTCCCACAACACATCAAATCATTTGAAACCGTTCTGTCCAGCCCCAGATTCTGTGGCATGGGCTGTGCTCGCATTCACTAATCTAAGTGTGATATTGTTGTCTTGTCCAAGGGCATACACAAGGTTTCTGCAGAGCTGGAGCAAAAATTGAAGGCCTTGTGTGGCGAGCTGGATCTGCACTGTAACTGGGTCAGAGCACTTCCACAGTGACCCTGGCTGCTGTCAGAAATGCCACTGTCCCTCACGTGAAGGGTTGGGGCATCCACTACAGCACTTTGCCCTGTCTGCACTGCTCACCCCGTCTTAATTCAGCATCCCATCAGCCAACTTCTGTTTTGCAACTCTGTTTAAGTGTATTGGATTTCCTGCCATTGTTGTAGCTGCCTATGGGCCTTGTATTTGCATTTAATGAGGTCTGTATTTAATGAGACTGCTCCTGTGAACAGAAGTTACCTGCAGGATCAAAGGCTGAACCACAAAAAGTGCTGTATTAATTTGGAATAGATGTAAATGAAGGACACACTCCTGGATAACACACACGTTGTTCACGGGGCTCTTTCAATGCAACAGGGAAAATAACCAGCAGGTTTTTGGGAGCTGGCAGGCTGCCTGCCTTGCCCATCCACACAGGGGAAGTAAAAGTGGGTTGTTTCAGAAAAGCACAGAAAAAAGCACAGTTGCTCCTTAACCTGTTGTCATCTCCCTCCTCCATGGCTATCAAAACCTTCCTGACATGGCCCAGAGCTCCCATTCCACCAATATCTCCTGAAAAAAACCCACCAATTTTCCCTTCCTTTGCTTACAACTACGTAAAGATGATCAGAGGGCTGGAATTCCTCTCCTAGAAGAGGAGAGAGTTGGGGTTGTTGAGCCTGGAGAAGAGAAGGCTCCAGGGAGACCTTATAGCAGCCTTCCAGGACCTAAAATAGTTACAGATGGACATGGTCCTGCTCAGTGATCATGGGTCAGACAAAAGGCGAAGAACAATAACACTTTTTTTAATGTGACTGGAGCTACCATAATTTGACTCACATGGGTAGGTTGGTTTTAGAGAAAATTACTTTTATGCATGTATTTCCAAAAATAGGCTGATCAAATTTTGCATTTTACTTCACTGAGGTTGCAAAAATTTGCCTATCAAGTGGGCCAGGTGCAACCCAGTAAAAAAGTGCAGATGCTCTTGAACTTCTCTTTCTAGACAACCTGATGCTTTGTCAGATTCCTTGAAAAGTTCTATTGACACCTAAACAATGAATGTGAATACCTCCCTGTTTCTCTCTTGGTATCTCAGGGCAAACTGGAATGGCTTCCCAGGTATTTGGAGTAATTTAGGTAACAATAAAAATGAGAGACCCAAAATATTTGTTAAATTCTCAGTCAGGCTTATGGCTCTGGCTCTGCTCACTTTGGTCTTGACAGGACTGGAAGAAATGGCATTGAAATTCATAAGTCAGAATGCTGGTAGTTCTCAAACTATCATATCAAAAATCTAACAATCAAGAGGATTGACTACAAATGCACATAAATATCTAATTTTCTCATTCACACATATATACATATATATGATAATTGTAAGCTCCAAATGATCTCTGACTTGAAAGCATAATCGATTTCTGGCAACTGTTTGAAATTTGGAGGATTAGCTGTAATTGTAAGATCAAAATCAGAAAATATTGACTAGTTTGCAAAAAGTATTAAAATGCAAGATCAGGGCAGGGGTGGAGGTGTGTGTGTATGTATTTCCCCTATGTCTAAAAGGACCAGAATAAAAAAACATGCACTGAATTCTTATTTTTTTCTTTTGAATTTTACAGTACTTTTAAACACATTTCAGACAAGATTGAACCAAGGGAAGAAGGAAATGGGCTCTGTTAAACACTAGCACTGAAATATGAGTTTTTTAAGCAAGTGGTGTTTTTTTAACTTCTATTTCAGTATTTCCCTTTAGAATTTGCAACTGGGAGCTACTCTGTCCTGCCAGGACTGGGGACTGACACTGGATTTTCAGCAAACTGTACTTGTTTCCTGTCTGCAGTGCCTTGTGTTACTCACCACTCCTGGGCAGGGTGCTTCTGCACACAGTAAAAGGTGTCTGTGGCACTGTGCCCCTGTCCTGCATGCTCTCCAGCAGGAGCAGTGGACACTAAAGTTTTACTAATTCCCCAATGGCTCCCCCTCCCCATGAGAGACCACTCCTGATTTGATCTCCTGGGGCACATCTCTACAAAAGTGCTAAATTATCTAGGAGGTAATTCAAAGCAATGTAGCAAGAGGAGCTTTCATCCTCTCCAGGATCCCTTGAGATCCACAGCTGTGTGTTTACAAACAGGACATTTAGGAGTTGTCTGTAAGTATTTTCCATGATTTTCAGGTGAAGCTGCAGGAGAAAGCTGACACACACATGCGGTGTTGATGCCCATGTTAGGTGTTGCTTGGTTTCAAAGGCATCTCCAGGAGCTGATTTAAAACGTTTACATCAGTGTGCTGCTCAGATCACTGAAACTTAGAGGTAAGTGGCTAATTATAGATGCTGGGAGCAGCCCCATCTGTAGCCATTGCATAGAGCAGAATGATGTCATGCCACAGAATAGCTTTGCCATCAGTTTGACAGGTGTTTTGCTAAAAAGAACTGCAGGTGGGGGATTTGCATGTGTGTTGGTTACAGATATTTTTTGGGTTTTGCCATCTCCAGCTCTTCACGCAAATGAGCTATTTATTAACCAACTGCTACAATGGCAGGTATAAATATTAACCAAGGAAGTGACGAATTTAGACAGGGATTGACAGCTGTTTGTTAAACGTTCACTTTGCATATGTGGAGCCCTTAGCTCTCTTGTGACTTGTCTTATTGAAGGAAGCATCATCTTCAGAGCACTGTAAACTTCCTCCAGTGAAATCGTGCCCTTCCCACTACCTTTGTTACCATCCTTTAAAAGTGTAGCTATGTCAGGGAGAAAAGACCTTATTGCTGAATCTGTGTTGAGACTGCTATGGAAAATTTTCCCTTGACAGTGTCAGAAATGTTATTCAGAGTCCCTCAGATAGCTACAGCATTCTCACATGGAATACAACTCACCCTTTTCCCCCTTTAATGTGTTCAGCAGACAGGTGGCAACCCAACTGCTGGGAAATTCCTAGGTATTTATATCCTTTAACTCTCAGATGATATGAACAAGTAATAGGAAATGTCATGCACTGAGTGTATGAGCAATGTTCCCATTAATCAATCATCCAAAATAACCTGGAGTATTATGTCTGTACTATAGTGTGTACTGGAAAGCAAGCTTGATTCTTATCAGCTCTGCTCCATGTGGAGCTTTAGGGGCAGAACCTCTTACAAGTTCACTTCTCTTCCACACAGGCTTTGGCCAGGCACAAGAGAGACTCACAGATGTAGAATACCAGCAGGATGCCATTGTCTCCTTTCTGCTGTCAGCATTTGACTCCCACTTAGACATAATTTTTAACTGAGTATAGAAGCTGTGAGGCAGCACAAATCCACTCCTGAAAAGTGAGATCTTCAGTTGCTCTGAACTGGTGATCAGACCCAGCATGTTTCAGAGACAACTGGGATTTTGTAAATGAAGTCCAAACAAAACAAACAATTTTTTCATTCCTAGTTTCAAGAAAGAATGGTTGATTCACAACTTCAGTTGGTGACTGGTGTCCCACACATCAATTCACAGAACAAAACTGGAATTTGTGACTTACACTGGAGGTCTCATCTGTCTCAATTCCTGATGATCCTTCATCAGTTTTGGCAGCAGATTACTACTTTTAATGGATGTGTCACTGGGCATCCAGGAATCCCAGGAAAGTGTCATTGTGTACGTTCCTGGAACAACTCAGTATAGAAAAAGCTCTCTGCTAAGAACATGCAGTGCCAGACAGTTTGCACTCACTGCCAGGGTAGAGATTCTCACTGGGTAGAAACAACCTTTGCAGGCAAGTACCCTGAGGCAGATTTGTCTGCAAGCCATGGATTTGGTGGGCACTGCAGGGCAACACCCTCGTGAGCTGTTCAGCACCTGTCAGGTCCCCATCGCTGTCCCCCCCGAGACAATTCACAGTGTGGTCTGCACTCCTCTCTGAACACAATGTGGTGTTTAGGGCTGTGTCCCCACCAAAATACACCGAGGTGCCATTAGGAAGCACACACCTATTGCAAAGGTGTTTGAAAGGCAAGAGTCTCAAATTACTTGAGCATACCTGTGGGAACTACTGAAAACAAAATAGGTGCCTTATGGATTGCAGAAAAGACAGATGTCCCTGAGCCCGTAGTGCTGCCAGTCTGTATAAATAAATGAAAGTCATTTCAAAAAATTATAAAGCTCCTTGGCAAAATAAATCATTCAAAAACAGTTCAGATGGCTTCGTTGCTTAGTCTTTGTATGTTTTGGCTTATACATTTCACAATCTGGCTGCACAACTGAGAAGAAGGAGTACATTACAGCTCTTTTGCACCACTCTGGAAGTGCTGAGAAACATTTAACTGGAAGTAAATACACCCTGTGCAGCTTCACTGACAACTTATGAGCAGTTATGGAGACTGAGGTATGTAATTCAGAACAAAACTCTGGGATTTTTTAAAGACATATTTGCTTTTCCATTTGTTACTAGGGGTCTTGTTGTTGTTGAAGGATTTCATACCTTCATTCCTTAAATTACATATACATGGCCTTGACTCATTTTATTCCAGGGCCTTTTCTCACACCTCTCCCAATGTCAAAGGGCCTCCCTATGGATGTCAATGTGATTTGCTACCATAAAAATATCCAATTATTAAGCACAACACCACCTTTTATCTGTCCAATAAAGTCCAGGAGCCATACTGCATCACAGGAATGCCACAGAGAGACAGGATCTGAGCAGGGTTTTAATATCCACTGAATCAGTTCAAATACATTGTGTATTATTATTGCAGTCTGTCTTCAGTGTAAATTTAAGCTCGCTTGTTAACTTTAATTGTGTACACATTACTTTAGTAATTTTTATAGCATAAATTCACCCTCAATAACCTGGCTTTAGAATGTTTAGTTTAGCAATAATGAGATTAACCTTATAGTATCTATTTTTTTAAAGAACTGACTTCCTTCTGAAATCACTTTGCTCATAAAAATTTAAACACAGAAATTCATACACTGACATTTCATAATAGTGGCAGGACTATCCTGATGTTTGAGAGATAAACTTTCAGCCAAGGACACTGATGCACTGAGATTGCTCAATGTAAAATAAGAATAAAACATACAGCAATCATGACTGCCCCATATAACAAATCAGGCTGGAAGGGACCTCTGGGGGCCAGCTGCTCTAACTCCCTGGACACAGCAGAGCCCACCTCAACATTAAACCCAGCTCCAAAGTCAGATCAGGTGGCTCAGGGCCTCGTCCATTCCAGCACTACCTCCCAGGGTGGGGAAGCCTCTCTAGGCACCTGCTCCAGAGTTTGACCACCCTCCTTCTAAAGAGCTTTTTTCTATTGTCAGACAACGGAATGAGTGACAAAAAGAGTGACTCGCCCCGCTTCTCTTGGGTTAGCCAGAGGAACTGGCTCACGTTGCACTAGAACAATGCCAGGCCCACAGCAAGGGCAGGGCCAGGACCACACAGGAAGAGCGGAGGGCAGGAAACTGAGGGAGGGCATCACTGCGAGATGGGCTCAGCCCAGGCCTGCACCTTCTCAAGCTCTGCACCCCATGCCACTGACACATGTTGGGTCACTTTCCCTACCACTTGCTGGGCATCCTTGTTCCTATTTTGCCCTCTCCTCGCCAGTGGCTGAAGCCTTTGTTCACTCACATGCTGTTAACCAGAGGGGGACCACGCTCTCCTGTCAGTGATGTCCAGCTTTCCACTCCTTCCAGCAGCCTGCTCGCCTGCTGGCATTAGATGGTAGGAAGGTATTTTAAATGCATCATCAGTTATAACAGCCATTTTTCTTCAACTGTGGCTGACATCATTTAATTGTAGGTCCTAGTACAAAATAACAGATGAATAAACATATAATCTCTGCAACTTAGTAATTAGACAGGCCCTTCTAACAGGGGCTTCTTTTTCCTTTTATATTCTGGAACTCAAATTGCATCTACCATTTTCCCATAAGTGTCTCCTCTGACTGGCTCACAAAAGTCTGTGTCCTCATATGTTCCTGTCTAGGAAGTTCTGAGCTTTCACAGCTGCTGACAAAAAATGTCTTGGAAAGTCATGTCCTCTACTTGAAATTCCCCCTCTTAAAAAACCTTTCGTAATATCTCATTTAGATTTTAAACGGTCATGAAGAGGCACATTCTTCAGCGTAACTTGATCTGGAACTCATCATCATTTGATCAATGTCTTGAAACAATTTTTAATGACTGGAGAGCCAACAAGCCAAATTAATATCTGAGGTAAGCACAAGCATCTTCAAATAAGTCATGAGAAGTCTGAGGCAGACCTTCACAAAGAAAATAAAATATTGCATTTGCAGCCCTGTGCTTCACCCTCATCGATCTTCTCCCCTTCGTTGTGCAGGCCAAATATAAACCGGGGTTTTAAACATTTTTAGTGTTAATGATTCTTCCCTGGCTACAAACTGCTTTGGAGGAGAAATGTTCTTGCAAGATTTTGAACCCCTCAGTAGAGCTAAGAGAGCTGTATCTATATCTAATCCACAGCTTGTTCCTGAGCATCGGAAGGGTAGTCAAGAAAGCAGTATAAAAATAAACCAGCAGTCCTTCACCTCACCTCCACCTTGCATCTAAAAAAATAAAAAGACAGGCTCTGAAATTTTCACATGCTTCTTTTCCCTGTAAGCTGATATTTTCACCTGTCTTCCTCCACAGACTCTGCTCTCTGTTGTTGACAATTGGGCCAGTCTCAGACTGACAATTTTCTGACCAGTGCATTCAACAATATAAGACTCTGTTCAGAGTTAAGAGCCTTTTATCCTAAGAATGTTTTCACTGTAAGGCCAAAATATTGATGTTCTGGGTGTTATCCACTTAAAAGTTTATGTGAATGAAAGCTTATAAATGCAGGTCATTGTGGTGCTCACGGCCTTGTTTCCCACAGCAACAACAAACAGTAATAACTTGGTTTTCTTCCCCCTTTTAGAGCCCAAGTTTGTTTTTCATGTCCATTATAGGTTTGTCTGTCTTTTCCTTTTTGATATTAGGCTCTTTTCATCTATTAAGTATATTTTAATGACCCTACAGAATAGAAATCTATCTCTTTCACAATCCATTTGAAAAACAATGGCTTTTCACTTGCGTATTACTGCAACACCCAAACTGCACCTTAGAAATAAAGTAAACAGCAACCTGTCAAATCCACAATGTTTAGGATACCTGCAGGTGTCAGGAGATGTTAAAGGCAGGCAGAAACAACAAAATGGATTAGGAGAAATGCTGAGGACTCTAAGACTGCCTGAAATTTTTCTGTCCTGTGTACGTATCTTGAAAAGAAAAATAATTTAAAATAAATAAATATAAATAAACTGGTCTTCCTTACCACAGGTTATACATTCTCTTTCTACATGCAGACTTTTAAACTATTCTCCTGATTGTAAGCTAACTTTAGCATGCTGTCAAGACAGTAACTTTGTACTTAGTGGTTTATATTGACCCAGATGACATTTCACATATCACAACTTTAAAGCATTTTATGAATGCTGTACTTTTTTATCGTATCCTTGGTATTCTTAAGAAAATACTTCATTATTAGAAAAACAGGAAGTCTAAAATTTATTTAAGACTGGTAATTACTCTAAGCCACATCATTTCAAGTACTGAAGCAGTTAAAAAGAGGGATATGAATAGTCAAAGACCTCATACATTTTATGTTGCCCTCATAATAAACGCAAACACATTTCACTTCTGATTCATCATTGGCCACAAACAAAACATGAACATACAAAGCCCCTCTCCAGATAGTATAAATTAGCACAGCAACTGAAGTGTGAGTTGAGCAATGATGATTTACACCATCTGTGCTTCCAGCCCATCACTAGTGACTGCAATAGAAGTGTACCAGCCTACAGACAAGTGACTAACAGTGAGTAAGAGCAAAAAGTAACTGAGGTGGGTGTTTATTGTGACAACTGTCTTAATTTCTGGAATGTGTTTGTGATTTTTCTAATGTATCCGCTTTTTTTTTGGTTGTTTTTATTTAAATATTTTCTCTTTAGATGTACAGGAAAGTGAGAAAAGTGACTAGTTAAGTTTTTCAGTTGCCGTGGATTTGTCTGAACTTGCTGTTTCTTGAGAACAGTATTTCATTATTCTGTTTCCTGATGACAACATGTTATTATGCTCCTTTTCTGTAAATAACATTTATTATGCTCTCCAATTTCAAATGCCTCCTCAAAACTTCATCTGGCTGTTTCATACAGAAGTGGCTTGACCATCAAAATAGTAACTTCTTCTTTTGTTTAAGATGATTAGAATTCATCAAAACCCCCTAAGCTTCATAAAGGCCATCCATAGAACCAGAAATTGTTGTTACTTCTTCCTTCGTCTTTTCTCAGTGTCTTACATTATATATCTCACTTATAGCCATCCATAGAACCAGAAATTGTTGTTACTTCTTCCTTCGTCTTTTCTCAGTGTCTTACATTATATATCTCACTTATAGCCATCCATAGAACCAGAAATTGTTGTTACTTCTTCCTTCGTCTTTTCTCAGTGTCTTACATTATATATCTCACTTATAGCCTTTGTGTGTGTGTGTGTCTCTAATTGCAAACTAAGCCAACAAACTTTTGTGCAAGTGCTTAATTTTAATAAATCTGCCTGTTAGGTATGTAAAAAAAAAGAAGTTACTATTTCTATTGCAAGATGGAAGAGAGGAGAGGGAAAAGGATGAGTCAATGGTTAGATTTGGAATTTAAGAGGCCTTGGTTCAGTTCTCTGATCTGTAATGTCTTGCTGTACTACCTTGGGTGAGTTACTTTATCTCAGTCACTCAGTCTTATAGCCATAAATCATGATATCATGATACTCCTCTGTCCCACAAAAGACTTACAAAAATAAAGGGTACTCAGAAACTACAGAGATAGGAATAAGGTGAATTCCTATTGAGTAATGGATACAGGGTTTATGAAGTAAGGACATACAGGGAAGCAAACAGCTGATGCTCTCCTTCCTTTTTTCTCTGTGCTTGCTGCTGCTCTGGTTCCTGTAATTCTCCTTTTCTCTTTCACTGCTCCAAATCACCCACTGCTGTCCTGCAGAGAACAAGAACATTGCTTCATCTTGACTTCTATGCCTCCCAGCCCAAACCCACATATCTGCATTGAACGCGGCCCCCTCCACTGGCACACTAAGCCCAGCTCGTTGGATGTGCTATCAGTCTGGCAGTCCTAGAGAAGCTACGGCAAGTACAGGTATGAAAACCACCTGCAGTGACAGACCAGTGAGGCTATTCTCATGTAACCGCTCTCCAGAGGGATAGAGCTTCCAAGGTCTGATGCACACATGGAAGGGAGGAGAGGGAGATCCGGGGTGTATCCAACTCACTGCTTTCCTCTGAGCATTGCTGCTCAGCACCCCATGTCTCTGATGCCTGCATTTCTCATGCTACTCAAATTCCTGCTCTCTAGACTGAGCTCTGTGAGCTCCCACTTACCTACAACCCCCAACTTTTCTCTCTCTTCTGCTCTTTCCCCACCCGCAGTCCTACATCTTCCATAGCTACTGGTTTCCAAACCCTCATGTTCGCATTGCTGCTCTCCCACAAACCTGCACTGCTCTGACTGCCATACCCTGCCCTCTAGGCCAGCAAAGCAAGTGGTATCTGAAAACGCTGTCAATGTTTCAGTGTGGGTATCTCAGCAGCACTTCTGCTTTTAAATACCCTGAAGAACTATCAGTAGCAGTTATGTCTGCTACAAAAGTCTGCACTGAAAGCAGATTAGGCCCAACCTCCCACTGCCCCTGAAGCTGTCCATGAAAAAGTCACCACCTCACCTCCCATCTGGTGACTTAAGTTTCCCCGTAATCCATTGCAGCCAAAACAAACCAGTGCGACTGACTTCTCCTGTTTAAAGTGCTGAAGCTGCTCTGGTTGATTTTGGCCAAAACAAGTTTGGGAGGGATTGAGGGAGCAGCTTGCAGGTAGGGAGGGGAGGTGGCAGCCTTTGGCAGAAGACAGTAACGGTGACTGGGAGCTGTCTGGGAAGGGTAACCTCTTCAACAACTCCACTTCAGCCCATGGAGGAAGTGAGCACCCACAAGGGGATTTTAAAGCATGGCAAATTCTGTGCTTAAAGTTCAATTCTCACTTATTTCGCAAGAGGGTTCTCTGGCAAACCACTCCTTTCCACTGCACAGAAAACACGATGACGTTACTCAGGCTGCCATTCATCTCTCCCCTGTTTAATCACTGCTAACTGATTAACCAAGTGAAGTGCCACAAAATCCATTAGCTGGAGAAGGAACAAAAAGCTACGCTAGCTTTGACAAATACAGAAAGAGAAACCTTTGTCAACAAGGAGCATGACCTCCAGCTCTTGAACGCACCCAACTATTCCCCCTGGCTGGCCCCCCAGGAATAGGGGCAGTGAGGGGTGACACACTTGCAGCCACTCCTGCCAGAAGTGGGACATGAGCTGGTAGGACACAGGGGAGTGTCAAAGTTCAGGCGCTGTTGCACAGCCTGTTGGATAGCCACCATAATGTCTTTTGCCCTTGTTTTACCCCCTATAGACACTTCTGGTCTTCTTATCTCATAAGCTTAAGGCTTAAGACATAAGAAAGGAACACTAACATTAACTCTTTTGGTACCATTTCGTCAAAAAGGAGCAGTGAGCTGAGGCCAAAAACTCCGTCACCAGAAGTGTAGCAAAATACATTTCATAGAACTGGTGGACCTTTGAAACCTTGGGAAGGGGAGGTCAGGAGCCAGGGACCCAGGAAAACCAGGTACTCTCTGTCCCAGACTGTTCAGATTTTTGCCAGACTAAGGCCTGACTCTCTCCTGGTTTGTGCCTGCAGTTCAGATCATTTCCAGGAGTCTGCTGTGCAAGTGGTGGGGAGGAATGAAAGGCTTTCAGAGGGGAAAAGAAAAAGATTTAGAGTTAGATTCTGACATGCAAAGGAGTTAGTGCTCCTACACAAGTGACCAGGGCAGCGGAGGGACGTCAGCTGCCAACACACTCAAGCTTTGTCCACTGCAAACAGGAGTAAAGGACACAGCTCCTACTCTCAGTGAAGCGAGGTCTGATGCTGCTGTGTTTGAGTGCTCCTGACTCCTTCTGTTTGTCTTCAGGTTAGCAACAAACCTGTCCGGTTTCACCCTGCACTGTTGGCCCAGATCACACTCTCGGCTCAAGCTCAGCTGAAAAGAAAATGTTATTCTTAGTAATAATTTCAACATGCAGGAATTAATTGTGATATCACTGCTTTCATCACACCTTTTATTACTTTAGGAAAAAGAAATATCCTGACTCTATATTGCAAAAGCTTTAACTTGCTCTTCTAGTACAGACTTTTCTGTATATATCCTTTTTTTTCAGCTAAAAAGAAAAATATTTCCAAAAGATTGCAAGTACTTCTTATTCTTACAGTTTTACAGTCAGGAAACTTTTACAGTGTCACAATTTAAACAAACCCCAAACCAGTTACGTAATGTGTTACCGAGCTGAGATGACAAAAGGGAAGAGGGAATTGAAATGTCTTTCCTCCTCACCACGCACCTCTCTCGGCTGCTCCCCGCTCCTCTTTGTGAGGATAACCGTGCTGGAACTATTTGTTCCTGCACTTCTCTGGACTGAATGAGCTGGGGCACTGGCTGTCACCTCCAGTTCCTCTGGCACGCTCTCTGAGCCCCTTCGGCAAAATGGGTCAGTTCTAGCTCCATTAACCAGCAGTTAATTGTGCAGATTTTTAATACTGCGGGTTCTTTGGGGGTTTGGGAAAGGCATCTTCGAGGCCACTTTAATTGAGACAAGTTTGGAAAAGGCATCTTCGAGGCCACTTTAATTGAGACAAAAGGGCAAAACTGCTCTTCAGTTACCAGATACGTGCAAAATAGTGAATATCCCAACGTTAATTGCTTTACCATAATTTCTCTGCCGAGTTTGAATTTTGGTGTTCAAGTTGTCCTGCGTACTCAGCAGTGCTGGCAGGGTTCCTGCAGTAATGATGCCTCTGAGGGTAGAAGGGGACTGCAGAATACATCTGGAAGAGGGATGTGCAAGACAGACAGGACTCATCCAGCCCCTGAAGGATGTACCTCACTAGTTTGGATTGGTACTAGCCATAACAGGTATGTGTCAGGCAAAACCAAAATATATTTCTGTGTATCTGCATGGACTTTCACTGGGTGGTTTCTTTTAAATTTATTTAGCAAGGTTATTTAAAGGGCGAAGGCCCTCATCGTTCCACGTGGTCCAGAGAGTGATCTGCCCACTCAGTGACCGGGGTTGGCACTGGATGGCGTTTAAGGTCCCTTCCCTTCCCTGGACCACTCCGTGACTGTACCGTGACCGTACGATCTCGTACCACCGCGGGAGGATGCGATGCCTTCTCACGGCACGGCGGCACGCTGTGACAGCCAAGGCCGGGCCGGCACTCACGGAGCCGCCCGGGGCCGTGCCCGCTCAGCTGCTGCACGGCGGGCAGCGGCCAGGGGAGGCTGAGGGGCCGCGGGGCAGGGCCAGGGGCAGGGGC
>WBMZ01015543.1:0-28528 GCA_013400975.1 Atrichornis clamosus
ACATGGCCACTCCAACCCAGTACAGCACCATTTCTGAAACTGCAGGAACACAGCCACCTGTATGAACTGTGCAGTGTGATCAGGTTAATTGGGATACTGGCAACTTAAAAGAAGTATTTTTCCTACAGTACTAATTCCAATACCCAAATGGATAGAGCATTCATTCATAAATCATGGGTTTCTTGGTGTCTATACTTTTAACTCCCTTATTTCAAGTCATGAAGGGAGATTAGCCTTTCATTCAGTTAGCTCAACATTCTGGCACAATGTTGCCATTGTAGATCATAAACATTCTTGGCAAATGAAATGACAATTTTAAAAATACAATACATCTATTAATATTTGTTTAAATCTTAACCTGATTTCAGAAATTCAGGGAAGCAAAATCTCTAAGACGAACAGCTATCAATGTCCCAAGTGAAATCAGTAATACAAACTAGCTGCCATCTAGATCCACCAGTTTATTGCAAACCAAGCATTAAGAAAATGCCAGTCCTTGCTTAGGTGAGCTCAGTCCTGACACAAGAAATGGGGATTTCAGAACATTTGTTACCTTATCCAAGGCTGTAAGTCTATTCCATTTATTTGTAACCAAATGTTATGGAAAACATCTGCTATTTGCCATGAGTTAATGGTTAACTGATCAAAGATAGCTATTGATTACTGTGGACACTGTGACTGGAAAAGGTGTCCTGTGAGCCAGCAGCTGCAGGAATTCCTTACTCCCAGCAGCAGCACAGAGCCCAGGAACCTGCTCGCTGTCCCACCACCTCCCAGGGGCTCTGCAGGGCCCCTGGTGCCCGGCCTGGGGCAGGAGGGGCTGCAGAGAACATGGGGGCAACCCCTGGAACAAGCTGCTGTTACTTCAGCATCAGGCCCTGGTCCAACATCTTGGTTCACTCTTGGCCGTGGGGCCAGAGAAAACCCCTTCAGAGCCCCCCAGCTCTCTGGGCACTTCTTGCCCACCTTTTCATGCCAACACTGGCAGCTGTTGCTGATCTGTCTGGCTGTGAGGTTATGCCAATAGAACTACATTTTCCAATCTACACTTACTACTACTCAAAGAATAGCAGAAATCCAGTCTGTAATTCTCTGGCAGTTCTGTCTATGAGCGCTTGTGCATAAATCCACTACAGTCCAAACTGCTCTGATAAATGAAACTTATTACCTCATTTCTTTGCCATTGCTGCACCAAACCATCAGAAGCAAAAGAAGGATTTATTGTGGATGTTAAACTTGCATTGGCTTCTCCAAACAAGTGATTTGTTAGGAGAGCTGTCAGTTTGTTAACTTGTTTTCTCCAAGAGACTAGTCATTAACTCGAGGAATGAATGACCACTGAGATGATTAGCATACTAAAAAAGCGTATGTGAAATTCCAAAAGTGTATTTTGGAAAATATATATGCAGCTGCAGTGTGAGTTTAGTGTGAGCTCATAACTGCCTAGGAAAAACCCTGATTACATGGCTGTTCAGGTCTGCTTTTCCACCAGTCACAGCCCAGCCTGCACACTGCAAGCCTGTGAAGCCCTGACATAACAGCTACATCACTTTTTCCCCCCCCAGATTTAATTCCAAGGCTTGTTAAACCGCCTATGAAGAATGTTCTGTTGCAGAGCAAGTGTGTCTCGTTTCTGACATTTCCCTTGATGTGACTTCAGATCAACCACTTCAGCCTTTACACGATTCCTTCCCGCTCCCAACACCTCCGTTCTGAGCAGTCAGCTGTACCCCAGTTCTTTAACACATCAACTGTTACTTTCCTACGCAGGTCATCAGCTCTTTATCTAGAAAACGTTGTTACAAGATGTTGCATATACTCAAAGTTTCCGTGGAGGTTGGCTGCGCAGGAGCACAGTGTCACAGCAGTCCTTGGCTGGGGTGGAGAGGTGCTCACATCCTCACAGAGTGTTTAACCAAACGTGAGAGTAGAGACTGAACAAACACGCTCTGGACCACAGCAAAAGACCACCAACAAAAACAACGCTAGAAAGAGAAGGAGCTCCCAGAGGCTCCCTGCTGGCACTGGCTCCAGCACGTGGCCAGTGCTCCCCACACGTTTAGCCAGTCCACTTCACTGAGCCTGACCATACCAGTGGGATGCTCATCTCTGGACACAAGCCAGGCAAGCCTCCAGCACTGCACAGCAACAGAGCTGTCAGAGGCACGATGCTCTCTGGGTAACTCACACACCAGCAAACACTCATATCAGCACCAGGGGAAGATCAGACAGGCATTTTATGATGTGGTCAGTGATCTTGCTCCAGACTTGAGACCCAATGTGATGCATTATAACAAGCAAAGGTATCAGCCACAACCTAGAGAAGATATTAAAACTTCGTGATTTTCTCCAGCCTGCCTTGTAAGAGTTCCCTGTAGTAGCCTATACATTAGAACTTCAGTTTGGGACCTGTACATCAAATCCTGGAATGCTCTTTTGGCCATGCCAGTACAGGCTGCTACTTCATACAGACTTCACCAGGCAACCAGAATTAGGAAAAAGGCTGTAGAGAAAGGTGAAATGCATTACATACCATAGCAGATACTTAACCACCTTTTGGCCAAGCATTGTCCTCAGACACACGTGGAACTCAGCCTGTGCCAAATGCCATCCTTACGTAACCTGAAGGCAAAGGTTAGGCACAAATGCAGTAAAAATGGTACCACGTGGCCTCTCAAATCCAGCAGGCAGCAGCTGTGTGAGCTGGGAGCATCCAGCTGCCACAGGCAGTGCACCAGGGCTCAGGGATGAGATGCAGCTTCTCTGCCTCACAGCCACACCGTATCTCCAGGATAACTGCTACATGCTGCCTACAGTAGGAAACAACCAAACCCTGTCATCAAGAGTTATGGTAAAGCTAAAATTAACAACTAACACATGGCACAGATGACTCTCTCCCTGCCTCTGTAGTTCTGGAAAAAGGGCGGATGAACATCACGCTGGGCCACTGCAAAATCCCCTTTTCTTCTCTCAGACAGAAAAACACCATCTCTACACAAGTCCCAAACAAGATTCTCCACACCTGTGGCCTATTCAAGGCACAGGGGCAGGGAAATGGAAACCTGTGCCATAAAGCAGGAAGAACAAAGGAGGAGGGAAGCATTAACTCAGCTTAAGAAGCCAAACTGCAGCAAGAGGGGCTAGCTACAAGAGCAGGAGGGCTGTGGAGGGGCTGCGTCAGATGCCTGCAGGTGCCCCTGGCCACGGGAGGTGTTCCCACACTGCCTACAGCAGTGATCTCTCACGGGGAGTTGCTCTGTAAAAGCAAGTTCTAAGAAGCCAGGTGAATAGTGAAGCCCCCGAGCTGCCCCAAGCCCGGGCAGTCGTGGCACTGCTGCCTCAGTACCTGCCGAGCTCTGGCAGGCCCCGTGCACACATCCTGGGCTGCGGCAGCTCAGATCCCAGAGGTGACTTCAGGGGAGAAAAATGCTCCTTTCCTTCCAACAGCCACAGGAGGAGGGATCTTCCGACACACACACGTCATCTCTCGGTCAGCCACAGACAGAACACGAGGCACCTGCACAGGGCAGAGCCAGGCAGGAGCGAGGGAGGAGCCCAGGAAACCCTCCCAGCCCTCACCACCATGGGCAGCTCTCACTGGAGGGCTTTACTCTATTACCTGGCAGACACCTTGCAAATGTACCAAGGATTGAATATCTAACACAAAACAAAATCTGGTATGTATAAGTTATAAATAAATATATCCTGGACACGTTCAGCAGCAATGTCCTATGATAGGAATGATGAAGGGACTTCCTGACTAAGCTACCAGCACTGCCCTCTGGCCCAGAGGAAGATCAGGAGACACCACAACTTGAATTAAGGTTGAAAATGACAGACTAAGAAAACTGGGAAATGCTCAAGTAAATATTTTAGGCTGCCCTCCCAAGCCGCAGCCCATCCACACCTGGCACCCCAACACCCAGGACGGAGCTGACCCCATCCAGCAACACAACTCCAGCCTGCAGGTCCCCACGTGCTCCTTGAAGTGAATGGAGGCTGGAGTAGACTAAACTGGAGGAACATGGGCCACAACTCCTAACACACATCACAGCTTAAGCAAAGCAAGACAAGAAGCAGGTTGTGGACCAGGAAACTTCTTCTTGTTATTGTTAAACCTTATTGAGATTGCCCTCGACCTTGCTTTCCTCCTCAAGGAATGAACAATAAGCTGTTTAGGCCCTTGAGATATGTATCTGCTGACTTAAATAGATCTCCATCACTTCAGTGCCTGCCTGCTACAGGAGGCTGTACTCAATTAATAAACAGGCTTAGTCCAGGAGGGATGTGTGTGTAGAACTTCACTCAGAAAAATCAAAATTTAAGCTTAATTTATATTTGGTTACAAATGCAGTGAAGTTCACATTCACTGCAAGTTTTGCAGAAGCAAAGCTCTAGTTCTGAAATAACTTTCATTTCATCCACTCTGCCTGTTGCTTAACAAGGCTGTGGCTTGCGTAGGACAAAGCTGCTGGGAGAGGTCACGGCCACGAAGGAAGGGATCAATCCAGGAACTGGGACCAATTCCAGGAACGACAGTGCTGATCAGAGAACAGGAGCCAAGCTGTACCTGCCTGAGGGACTGGCGCTGCCAGCAGGACTCGGCCTATTCCTACTTGCTTTGAAAGTAGCCATACATGCTGTCTGTTCTGCTTTGTCATCAACTTTCCAGAGTTTCAAATGCAGGGTGAGGTGATGGGCAAGTATTTAGGAACATAGAAGGCTGTAGAAACAATTCTCAAATACCACCCTCCCTGACTCCATATTTTAGCAGCTATGAGCCCAGGGCATGTCTGTGCTGGTGAATTAACCCAGCTCCAGGTCAGCCCTGCAGAGTGGGAGATGCCACAGGCGCCAGCATCAGCTCTGATGAGCAGCTGCTGGGAACGGGAAGGCTTTTGTTACTGCTGCAGTAGATCCACCCCATGGCACAGTGAAAGCCTGAAGCCAGCACAGCAAATGCTGATTACTCCGTCCAGTAGGTGAAATTGCTGCTCTGAAGCATGAAATGACTGACGCTATCTGCAGAGCCCATCCTGCCCCGGCCGCAGCCTCCGCAGAGCTGCCCTTTGTGCAGAGCCTCCCGGCCGCACCAGGCCGAGCGCGGCCCATTGTTCCACGCGCTGTCCAGCTACATGTCTGGTTTACAAATATTCATTCATTTCTCTGCTTCCTGATTTAGTGCATAGCAGCTCCAGGATAATTTATACTTCTTACTTGGCATTTATAGAAAAATCTTTTGCCGCTGAGGCAATGGAGTGGAAGATGGAGCAGTTCTTGTGGCTGCTTCATCGCCTGGGCCACTTTGGGTTGCTTTGTCTGGGATTCAGAGCTCAGCTGACTGCTCAAGGCTCATGCTCAAGTTGATAACTACAGCACAAGGGGACTTGCAAATAACTTTATCAACCAAAGTACTAATAAAAAACAAAAAGACAGAAGAAAATCCTGTTCCTAAAAGTTGTGATTGCTGGGATTAACAAAGCAAGGAGACACACATAGCTGGGTGGTAAAGGAGAGCATCACTTGGAATGAATAACTTGGAGGGGAAAGTGTGTCTGTAAATCACATTCCCTGTCCTTCTGCCCCTCCACTGCTGAATATCTGAATGTCTGGCTGTGTACGTGCACGCTCTTACAGCCCAAAGGGACCAGGCCAACAAGGCCCTTCAGCTCAAACCACGTTCATTTTGCCTGGAACACACCGAGTGTAATCACACATATAATTCAACCTGTTGAGGGTTACATTTCTAGCACAGGGTAGTAGCAATCAGGGGAGGACAGGTGAGGGCCATAAACGGGAGCTTGCACAACTGCTGGCAAAGGAGGACACAGCACCAGAGTCTCCAGGTGAGCCCAGCACACACACACAGGTAAGGCCCAGGCAGCGGACCAGAGCAATGCTCCTGCAGCTCCTGGTTTCAATCCAGACAGATCTAACACCAACATCCAAAGCTCCACAGTGCTCCTGGGCAAATTTCCTGTTGGGAAGCTGGTGTCAAACACCAGAGGCATTCAGCCCAGCTGGACACTCAAACTGATTTAAAAATAGGGCAGACCATCACACTGCACATCCCAATACAACGGACAACAGAAGAAGTGGCAGTTCACAGATGGTGACAAAGGAGATTTTTTTTTTAATTACTTAGTTTTTAATTAACATGGATCCTGCAATTTATGCCAGTGCTTTAATTGCTGGTTGTACCAACTGGAGATCACCTGAGCTCTGGGGCAAGATGTTTGTCCATGCCATTATTTCAGTCTTCGGCATAATGCAGGTCAGACTGTAGACCTTTCAGTTCTATTTAAGCTTTTATTAAGTTTTATTTTACAGTGGCAGGTTTACAGACATTGAGACAGTTTTATTACAGCAAATAAACAATAAACTAAATACTTAAATCTCATGTTGTCACCATCTTTTCTTTGTGCTGAGGCTACACATTAATAATGGTATATTTATCTACACATTGCAGATTTTTCCTATATAAATGACAGTGTTCACAGTACAGCACCAGCCTCCTTTTCCAGTTTTGACTTTTAGTTGCCTTTAGTCTCTGTGTCTTGGCTCTTTTCTATATTAAATGAGAGTCACTGACACCTCTGTGGTCTTCAGAGAAAAAGCTTCTGAGACGACATGGGAAAGACAGAATCAATTTAACTGCTTCAGCTTACAAAAAATCTGTGCAACCAGGTAACAGTGATACTGAGAGCACCATCAATGGAGCCCAAACACCCTGAACTCCACAGCACGTCAGAGCTGCAAACATCAGCTGCACAGACATCAACTTGGAGAGACTTTTCATTACATTCTCCTGACATTGCACGTATGAGTCATCACTCTAATATATGGCAGAAAAAGGTCATATATTACAGCTGCCTTCCTTGACATATTTAAAATGGGTTCATGATTAAACAAGGAGACTAGTCTAAAAGTTTCCAGGTGCACTTTTCTATTTTCTTAGACAACGGTCTATTTCCAGCAGGAGCATGACAGTCTGGAAAAGGCAGGGAATTATGTAAGCACATTTGGTTACAAACTCAGCAGCTCCTTCCACGAGCAGTATCCCAGCCCTACACAGACACCACAGCCCCACATTTCCAGCACCCACCCAGCAAAGGTGCTGACACTTCTCTCCATAGTTCTCCCCTGCCACAGGGAGGTTCTTTACTATTTCCAGAAGCATAAATAGGTTTGCTTAAACACAGACATGCATATAGGTAGGTATTATACCAAGCTATTTAGAAAGACTGAACTATTCACTTAAGGAAAGCTGGAAGTAACTTAAAAATCTGTCACCTCAACCCTCTGAACCAGTTTTTTTCAGTGACTGCAAGTCAAGTGACTCAAGGATGCTCTGAGAACATCAGGGGGAGGAACGCACCTTCCTGTAAGGTACAGGAACAACCATTTCAGAAAGTAATTTGCCATAATTCTCCCACCTCCAGTTGAAGGACTTTAGTTCTAAAGTACCTGACAAGCCTCCTTTTCCCCACCTTGGCTACAGTGAAAAGCTGTCTCCTCTGCAGCTGTAAGGCTTGGCCCAGGGAGGTGCTCAGTGCAAACAGCCACACTCCTCTACCCAGCAGGACAGGAAGATGCTCAGACTGTATGAAAAGCCTGTCCTGATCTAGCAAGTTGAGAACCTTTGGGACAGCTGGTCAAATACAGCTCGAACCACATGTAAACAGGATATTCTAATTCTGCCTCCTCTACCTTCAGGAAATAGCAACACTCCATGCTACAGATGTAGGCTCATTTCCTTCCTGTGGATCCAACTGGGGGAAAAAAGAGTAAAAGTCAGAAAACCAGCACGCTGCCCATGTGTTCAGCTGCTCTCCAAGTCAGACCTAAGGTGGTTGTTCCAGGTTTTAGACAGATTCCTGTCTACAGTGATTCCTGCAAGAGGACAACTCTGAGCTTCCCATAACCATGAGAGGACCTGAGCTCCATCCTCACCTTCAGGGATGTGCTGTGGGCAGCCAGCATCACCCAGACCTGCAGGAGTGGACAGATCTCACTGTGACTGACAGCAAACCTTCCACAGAGAGGGGCAGCAGCACAGGAGGCTGTGTTCCAATGACTGAATAAATCCAGCTTTACAACTCTTAGTACCACATAAAAAGATGCCACACAGTGTAAAGCACTGATAGTTAACTTCATATTGGCAGGATTTCTGCTAGGTCAGGTATCTTCTGTCTGGACTGCTTTGGTATTGTCAGTCCTGGATCAGGAAACAGCCTGCTCTCCAGCAGCTGGAATGAACTCCGGGGCATGTGGTCTGGCTGGATAATTTGACACAAATGTGAACACACACTTGATCCACATCCAAATAGTATCAATGAATGATCCAGAAATGCACAAATATTACACTCAGGACCATCCCTCGCCCCTACTTTGACCTAGACTGTCGTCTTGACATGAAAAGGGAGCAAAGTAGGTACAAAAGGGCAGAAAATTGAAAAAAAAAAAAAGAAAAAAAGCAGTGCTAGCTTTCTCCAATGAAAGAAGTGGGATATGGGCATGGCTGCAGCATCCAACTAAGAAGAATATGTTGACTCTGCTTACGCAGTTATGAGCTGTCTCAGACAGTGACAAACCACCAGCCAGAGCTGGCAGACTGTGTGTCTCAAAGCACACTTCTGCTTTTGCCTCCCCCCTGTTCTGCCCTCACAGACAGACCAGTGAGAGCAGTGCCTGGCTCCTCTGCAAAACCTGGGCACCAAGGGGAAGATGTCCCAGACACTGACCAGCGAGTTAACCCAGAAAGGACCTGGCACAGATGGCAACCCCCACCTGTAACAGGGGGTTGGAATCACCTGCTCCTTTCACAACCTGCCCTCTGCACCTGCAGCCAAACCCCTGGCCCACAACCTCTGCAGAGAAACCTGCAATCACTCAGCTGAAGTGCCAAGCTGCTCCTGTTAAAGAACACGTGTCCTGCAACAGCACTTGGCACCGGGATGCAAACAGGGCAATACCCCGTGGCCTCAATGGCTCCTGTCAAAGGCTGCCTGCTTGAGGGGGAAAGGATTATCTCTGCAAATGATCACTCTGCACCATGCTGGCACTGGTGCCCAACGAGTCTTGTCTTCACCAAACAGCTGCCAACGAGCACTGCAGAACCCAACCACACAACACAACACTGTTCCCAGAACTAGTACTGGGTGCCTTCTCCACGCTCGCCCTATTCAGCATCTCCATGCCAAGACAGCCAGGCATCTTCCTTTGAAGCTGATTTTTGGAAGATGGACTCTGTTTCTTGTAGAGCTCAATGCCAGACTCAAGCCCAAGTGATGAACAAGACACGAGCTGCTCTTCTCTCCCACTCCTGACACCTCACCACCCAAACATCTCTTTTTTAGTGAGTAACTCATCAGCTCCACCACCCACAGTCATAAGATAGCAAAGGAGTTGTGACTAAATTTCTAGCAACTCTTACAAAAATACAACTAAAGCACAGTTGTGGAGCAAACTCCCCTGGTATATTCTTTAAAAATCTTTCTAGAAACAGCAAAGAAAACCCCTCAAGAACTGTACAACCAGGGGAAGAGTGAGCAGATAGAAAAGGGCTAGGAAGGTCATTTTTCACTTTCTTAGTTACAGTAAACATCTCCAAATAAATGTGATCTTATGCAATTTCATCAGCCAAACCTCCCTTCTGCATTTTGAAAGGTTACACAAAGTGGTGAAAAGTTAGTTAATTTACGTCCTAGAGGACTGGCTAAAAAATAACAGAAACCTGTAATCTTTTCATAATTATAAGTCAACACTTAACTGATATGAGAAGCCTCTATTCATAGCCACTAAAAGGAGCATTCATTCCTCTTTACATCATCCCTTTACTGTTATGTCTTGATGCAATTTTCAACAGCAGGTGAAACTACTAAAAATTGGAAAGAGTGTGAGAAATTTTCCTCTGCCTGGTTTTAATTAAAACACTCAGCAAAACAGAGAAGTGATAAAGAGAGGTAGCCCTTTCCACCTCAACTGCTGCCAGTTCATCCATCCTTGGACAGCCTGGTGGAAACTCCACAGGCAATGTCAGTGTATTTTCCCTACTACTAAAGCACTGGTTCAGATGAGGATGATGACAAAAGCAATAGAAGATAATTCACATCTGACTATGAACTACGTGGTAGTTGTTTGGTGCCCTTCTAAGTTTCAGAGGATCCACCTGAGAGGTGGGCACTGGAGGGGCTGCCTTTGGGAAGCCTGGATGAGACCCCAGCTCCCCACAGGCACCTCCCATCTGGCACTGGGTGGGAGCTGGGGTGCCTCCCACGCAGGAATGCCCACACCAGCAGCTGACACACCCCACTCCCAGCTCAGACAAGCTGCCCAGACACTGAGGATGGACAAAGCACACGGACACCCAGCCCCCAGGTGGACGTCCAGGACACGCACCCAGCGTCAGCATCCCCGTGATCCAGGACAGTCAGGTCTGAGCTCCAGCACGAGATGCTGTTGGCTTCCTCTGCCACAAGCACGCCCTGGACGCCAGAGGGCCTTTCTGCAGAGCTGCTTTCCAGCCAGTGGGATCCCAGCTCAGCACGGGATGAGGCTGTGGCTCCCCAGGTGCAGGACCTTGCATTTCCCTTTGCTGAACTTCATGAGGTTCCCATTACCACACTTCTCCAGCCTGTCAGGGTCCTGCTGAGCACCACCACATCCATCTCATCTATCAAGCAGCCCTCCCAGTGTGGTACAATCCACAAGCTTGCTAGAGGGGCACTCTGTCCCACCACCCTGGTCATTAAAGAAGATGTCAAACAGTTCTGACTCCAGCACTGACTCCTGAGGTGCACCAGGAGTTACTGGCTCCAGCTCAACCTCAGCCTGCTGGGCACAACTGAGCTCAAACAGTTTTCTGTCTATCTCAGTCTCTTATCTGGTCTGTACTTCACCACTTTGTCCTGAGGGATGTTGTGTGACAGCACCAAAAGCTTTGCTAAAGCTGAGATCGAGCACCACTGCTCTCCCCTCATTCACCAGGCTTTTCACCACAGAAGGCCAACCCAGCACCCCTGCTCCACGTGTTCCCTGGTCTTCCTTTCCCTCATGCATCTCCAGAAACACTTCTTGACCTTCCTATCTTTCACCAGGGCCAGCTCCAGACAAGCCTTGTCTCTCCTGACCCCAACCCTGTGTACTCACAGTGTTTTTAAATTCCCCCAGGTCACCTGTCCCTGCTTCCACCCCTTATATCTCACACATATCCTTTTCACTTCTTTCTTCAAGCCCCTTGCCCATCCCTGAAGGCCTCTTGCCACTCCCTGCACATCAGGATTGACCATTCCTGAGCTTGGAGATTGCAATCCTTGAAAAATCAACCAGTTTTCATGACCCCTTTTTGTGTCTCCCTACCTACTTTAGACCTTCTATAAGTCAGTAAGATACAGAATTTATATATGCAACAGTCAAAGTCAGGTCAGTCTGCAGAACTGCTCTCCTCTATTGTACGTACTGGTTGAGTCTGGATTTCAGCTTTCAAGTAAATCTCTCCCTGTCTAAATTCACAGCAAAATGACATGGGTGAGTAAAGAGCTACCTGTGAGTATTTACACATTAAACACCTACTTAGAGATTTAACTCCCCACTGGATTCTCTCTGGCCTTAAAAATAAGCATAAATGCATTTCTGAGTCTGACCTTTAATCAAAATATTTGAGATCAGTGTGTAAATCACTCAGTTGGGATTTTTCCTTCTCATGTGTTAAATCACTGCAGCACAACCTAATGCAAACATTCCCTTAATTGCACAAAAGCCCTTTTGGAATTTCTCCTTTCACTGTATTCACCAAGAAATAGGTTCCTCAATGCTGCCTTAAAAACAAAAAAAAACCCCAACAACTAACACAACCCACAAAACTTGTCTCTTGAAAACTAGTTAAAAGAATTAGTGTATTTGTTTTTTTAATTTATTTTTGCTTTCTTAAAATTACTAGAGCCTTTGTTTCCAGATGAATGCAGCCTCTTCTGTAATTCTACCCATGAAACTAAGGGTAGCTTTTACTAAGCCAGTGATGAAACTCTGTACTATGCTTTGTAAGGTTAAGAGTGAAGCACAGAGTTGGTACTGAGCCGGTGCCTGCACATCTCTTGCTTCTCCCACTGGTGCCTTTGAGAGAGGAAGGATTTTATAGTTTCTGGAGAGGAGCTAATTGTCCCTTTCAGAGAAGGAACCATTGTTGATACTCAGTTAAACAGATTGTGCTTCACTCCAGTACCAGTCACTAAATGTCTTCTCTGGTTGTCTTCTACCACAACGAGAGAGATGTTTCTTCAAACAAAGGAAAAAAACCCTGAGTGATCACTGAAATGGTTGTTCCCCATTGGTTTTCAGCTGGTGGAGCCATGGCTTTTATCCTGCAGTGGAGTCAGTGACTCAGGCTGACAGGAATGGCTGTGCAAGGAGGAACATGTATCCCTTTCCCTGTCCTTCCCTGAACCAGCAGACACAGCATAAAGCTGAGCACCCTGCTCCCTACCCTGACAGAGCTGTGTCCTCTGCAGGGCCAGCTTTACATCCCAGCCAGTCCCTCAGTCCTTTACCTGCTGGAGCAGGAATAGCTCAGCATCTGTTGGCAGCAGGACCTTCAGCTCAGACCAGAAACACTGAGTGTCTCCCAGGCTCCAACCTCTTCTTTCCCTGCACAACTCTGCCCAGAGCACCACTTGCCACTATTTCTTCATGACTCGATCGTGGAGCTCTTTGAGAGAAGAAAACTTGAGCTATTTTATTCCTATTTAGGAGTAAACATGAGGACTGTCCTCTGTTCTGATATCTATGCTCCAGCCTGCACAGGACAGAACAACCTTATCTCACTTCTTCCCTCCCCCTTGTGCTTCCAAGTTTGTGCCCTGGCCCTGGGCTGCAGGACAAGCACAAACATGGGACTATTTGTTTCCAAATGGTCACACTTGACCTTGGAGTCAGTCCTACTCTAATTTAGACCCCAAGACAACACTTACTCTGTTATCTTAAGTCAACTGCTTGGTGAGAAACTGCAAGTTGCACAGTCCAAAAAACTCAAACAATTTATTCGCAGGTTTATTGAACATTTTTTCTGGCTTTTTGGAAATTTAGACTTTTTTCTGGACTTTTTTGGATTTTTTTGGGGAACAGTAGTGTTCCAGTAGGAAATGATGTGTGCAGAACGGAGCCTGCACCAGAAGCGTGCTCAGGTCCCAGATCCTTCTTCAAAACCGGAATGGATGTCTACTCTTTAGGGAGATCTTTTACACATCACTGTCACCTGGGTGTGCAGCTCTTGCTCCCCGAGAAGGGCACGTTCCCATTCATCTCACTGCATTTTGGTTGCACTCCTAATTAAATTTACAACATGCATAAGCAAAATTGAAGTTATGACCTAACATTCCCCCACAGTGCCCCTGTAATTTGGTTCCCTGCTCAAAATAAAAATGGCTCAAATTAAAAGCAAAGTGGGTTTATATCACTTTCAGCTCATCCCTGGTGCTGGAAGTCCTGGACCAACAAACATTGTCTTGAAATGGCAAAAGCACAGAAAAAACCAAGGGGGATGTAAATGCACAGGCATAAGCATCATAATAAGGGTGAAATAACGTATTTCTCAAAAACTTAAGCAAATATTACCACGCATTTGCCAGAACTCTCAGCAACACCTCCTCTCCTTTTCTTTTTTTTTTTCCCTGAATCCAAGTTCTCTCTTGCCTTTCACACATTGGGTAGGAGCACTAAGTTAGAAGCTCCCCAGATGCAGATGCTGATGAGCTACCCAGTCACAGTGGGCACTCCCAGGGCGACTCACCCTCTGAAGAGCTGCTCCCCCCCACCCCTGCACATCTCTTCCCCTCCGCTTTTAAACATCTGCAAAATTCGCAGCAACCTCGAGGACACGAGCAGCCACTCCTTGCAGGAGCCACGGTCTCTGTACAGGCCTGCTCAGGCCTTGTATTTGGGGGTCGAGAGGGTACAGGAGCCAAGGCAGGGACAAGCCCTGCCCAAAACAGCAGAAGAGAGAACTCTGACCATTGGGATCAGCCAGTGCACGTCACCCTTAACCAACCATGTGGGCTGAGAGTTGGAAGAGGTGGCACCTGGAGCAGGGCTAGAAACTCCCCATGCAGGCACTGACCTAGTTGGAAACCTATGAGCTCTAAGCCAATAGTCATTATTCTAGGGCTACTTTGTCAGAAAAACAGAACAAAGTCCTTCCCTCCCACCTTGAAATGCAACATTTCTCCCACAACAACCCAGTACCGGGTTTCCCAATTCTGCCACGCCAGTAATTTCAAAGGAAGTTGTGCCCACAAAGGAGTCCAAGATTTGTCCTTTGGCTCTGGAGTGCGGATGTTTTGTTTTACTGGCTTGGTTTTTATCCTCTTTCACGAGCTACAGAAGGAAATCAGACAGACAAAGCAAGATGGGGTGTCCAGCCAGAGCCAGGCCACCACTGCTGCCACAAGGGTTTGAGCTGCAACCTGGTCATGTCTGTCCTGCCACTCCCATGGGGAAGCCAGGCAAAGCCCCTGGAGGTGGGAAGCAGGAAAAAGCAGAGCTTCACACACTTGGCACACCAGGAAGCTGATTTGCAAGTCTGTGCTTGGCACAGATTCAAAGTGCTTTCTTTGGGACGGCCTCTGGGGATCTTCTCTTTCTGGGCTGGTTCTTTACTGGCCTGAATTCCTCCCAGGTGTGAAAGAGGGGCTGAGAAAGCCTTTTCCCAAAAGACTTAACATTAGTTTGCTCTTACACAGCATAAAAAGCTATTTCAGCCTAACCCAAGCTATCCCTCCTCTTTTTACATTTTCTTAATAGATCAGGAAGGCTTTTCAGGTTTGCTTTTTTAAAAAGCACAGTCTGGCACTCCAGAGTCATTCAAGCCCATGTGGGATTGTCCCATTGCTCTCGGGCAATGTGGGATTTGGTGAGTGAACTGCCACATCTCCACTCTGCCAGGAACTACTGCAAGGGGCAGACCTTGCCTGGGCTGCATTCAAAGCTCCAAGCCCAAAGCTGCTGTGGATTTGAGTTCTTTCCTCCCTCTGAACTGGGCAGTGACCAATTGCAGGCACTGCTTGTGACTACCAGGAATCCCTGCACCACTGTCCAAGACCAGGCAACACCTCCAGCACAGTCACTCTCACCAACCTGGCACAGGAATGTCTCCTCAAAACTAACACACACAAGGACTGGGAGATTCTCTTTACAGGCAAAGCAAAACAAGCTTTTTTCTAATTGTTTGTAAAACAGCAGCTGAGACCAGCACCTGATGACTGCCAAAATTTATTTTAAAAACTCATTAAGTATCAATAAGCTGGACCTATTATTTTGCTGCAAAAGAAACCCAATCAAAGAAAGAAAATAGCAAGAGCACTCAGAGCCCTCAGCACACAGAGCATCAGGGTGATGTCTAGAACCACCTGCAGGTCTGTGGCAACAGATGTCATATGCATCACTCGTGTCTGTGCCTGGAACTGTGCTGGACATCCTCTTCACACCTCTAAGGACTTGTATTCTGGGCAGAAGCTAACGAGGAGAAAAGCAGAGTATGCACAACTTCACTTCTGGACACAACCTCTGTCTCATCACACGCATTTTCCACCCATGTCCTGTGAGTGAGCAGAGCAGCCTGGGACCTCTGTGCCCCTTGCTGACTTTGCACAAACTGAAAGAGGTCAGCAGGACCCAGAGCATCACAGCCCTCTGCCACACCACTGACTCCCCCTGCTCCTGGTTACTGATACCAGAACTTGCAGGAAATGGGTGTCTGTCTGTCAGGATACGTTCCCAGGCAAACCACACAATGCTTTTACAGCCCCAGCACAGAGCAGGGATACACCTGAACCACTCCATGGTGGACACGGCCTGGCAGGGGCTGCTGGACAAGCCAGCACAGAAACACAGCAAGGGAAAAACACTGACGTGAATTTCCTTATTCCCTGATCTCTGTGGTGTAATAAAAACAAATAGAGATGACCCCAAGGTGTCAGAAAAAAGTCAATCATGACCCTGTGACCTAAACAGGACTGTCATGAACGGGGCAGGACTGGATTTATCAGGTGCATTTCATCTTCTAAATAAAATTGTATTAACACCTTGCATAAATTTTATTTTGAGATGTCTTGAGGTTTTTTCCCCTGAGCTAAGCCACTAAGGTCTGCACCTGAGTCACAGAGGGTTTCCCACAGAGCAAGTGCATCATTTGCTCTGAACCACTGCTGCTTTGCAGGGCACAGACCCAGCCCTGCTCCAGCCAGAACAGGTACAACAAGCCAAGAGACCTTCCAGGACAACCAGCTACTGACCTACACTTCAAAAAATTACATGCTTATTTCTGAAACCAGCTCAAAATCTGGACTCTAACACACTTGATTGGTGTGCAGGTCTGTTTTCTATTGAGTGTTTAGATCTGGGAAACACGGCTTTGATTAAAAATGGGCAGCCCACCAACTGCAGAGAATTTTCACATAATTGCCTGGCAAAAACAACAAAAAAAATAAAGCTGCAACAGTTATTACCATTCATCAGAACTTCTGCCTTGTCCCCTGAGGAACTGCCTGTTCCCCCCACCTACACCTGAGAACACACCTACATTTACCTGCATCTACACCTGGGATGCTCAAGGTAAGAGCATGGCAACAGCCACAACTCCAAGAAACACAGAGATATCCAACATTTTACCAGTTACAGCTCTTTCCACTCCCTGCTCCACAGTTGTTTTGTCTTAGCTGATATTGCACGCCAGTATCTTTTGCGTCCTCTTTTTTTTTTAATAAAAAAATCACCACTCTCTTTGAACTAAATAGGTTACAGAAAGGTGGAAAGAAGAGTGACAGGTGAGACTGTTCACAGATGCTGGGTCTGATCCTGCTGCATTTCCTGTCGCTGACAAGAACAGGCAGGGCAGCAGAGAGCAGCACACAGCTAGGTTATCATGCTTTTGTGAGCAGGGCAAACCACAGATAAATTACAAAGTTTATTCACTATCCCCTTGCTCAGAACCATTCCGCCAGTGATTATTTTCCAGTCATTCAACGTTTGGCCCAAACAAATGGATTTAGTAGGAATTTGTCAACAGAAAAAGATAGAAAGCCAAGATCCTGCTCTAACACTACTGAAGGCAATGTCATATCCACAAGGCCAGGAAAACAGAACCAAGCCACAGCAGAGTCCTTGGTTCCTGCTTGATTTGTTACATTAACTATCACACTTCTCCCCACTGGTTAGAAATCCCTTTCTACCAAAGGTTTCCAATCAACTGCACCCTGTGCACACACTGCAGTTTTGCACATCCCAAAGACACACACAAAAAGGAACCTCAAATGACTCCCACTGAAATTTGGGACACCCATGAACAGTCACCTGTCCCTGTGTTTCAGGTCCAGCAACACCTGACCCAACCAGGGACCACATTCAGGGGGGCCTTACCTGATGCCCCCCAAAACCCCTCAGGTGGTGCCACAGGGAGATGGAGAGAGTGCAGTAGGGCCACCCAACTCCCAGCTCAGGAGCTTTATCCTGGGATCCCAGTTCCCTCACTCTGCATGCCTGGGGATGAGGGGCAGCACAGCAGAAAGGTTTGTGCCATGACTGCAGCACCAAAAGGGTATTTCCCATGCCTGGGAGAGGCCACAGGCTGTCCACAAACTACAGGAAATATGATCCAAGCCAGCTGAAGCATCTAAACATGCACAACTGTCAAACTACATTTAGGGATGGCTTTTTGTTTCTCTCTATTTTAACTTTGAAATTTTCTAATTTTTTCTAGTGGCCACATTAAAGGAAGAAAACATCCTGTTTCCACTTTCCAGAAGTTCTGAGGTGGCAGAAGTGAAACAGTTCACCAATTAATGTTTGGATGGCCTGGAAAGATTTGAAAGTCCCTAGCAGTTCTTCCACAATAACCATCTACTTTTCACAAAAACTATAAACATGTTCTGAACTGAAACATGCCTTGTTCAGCCAAATTCATAAAAGAGCAATGTTATATAGGAGACATGACCTTTTGTAACCTGTTAAATGCCTCTTTGCTGTCCATTTGATCCACTCCCTGTTTCATGACAAGATGGGATATTAACACTCTTTACACTTGCACTCTGCCTTCCCTGCACTTCTCCCAGCGTTCACAAACACACACAGGAACCCTCACAGGAAGCCAGGTGCATTTCAGTGCTGCCTGCAATTAAAGACTTTAGAATTAAGGCTGGATTTGGGGGAGGTAATTAAGTATTTGTGCCATTATTCCAACCCAATCACAGCCCTCTTTTGTAGTCATTTGATTTGTCATCCCTGGTACCTGAGGAACTCAATTCTCTGCTGGGCACCTCAGCTCCCAAAAGCTCATCAGGGGGGTCCCTGAGCCCTCCTGCAGTTCATGGACCCCAGCGCAGCTCAGCCCCAGAGGCAGCACCAACCCCAGAGCCCAACAAGTCCCTTCAGCAGCTGCCACTGGTGCCCCTGCTCAGCAGCAGGGAGGGTCACACAGCAGCCCCTGTCACCACGTGTGCCCCAGCCCCAGCAACACAGAGCAGAGCCTCAAACCCAACTGCCTACAGGTTTTCCTGCAAAGCCTGCCAAAAGGAACTTTTCCAGCATCTCAGATTTGGAAAGAGGTGTCACTAGCAATAAATCCTGACCCCCAGCTGAGCCCCCCGTGTAAGCCCTTCCATGGTTGATGTGCACGGTAGTTCTCAGCTGAGCATTAACTGAGTGTTTGTGCTCTGGGGTGCAGGGGTTTTTCCTTAATGAGTCATAGGCCTTTTCTTCAAAGTTTGCTGGAACACATAAATGTGACATTAGAGATTTAGCAAAACTGCTCCAAAAAACAAGGACTGAAGTTTCAGACAATGTGAAATACTCCAGCTGGAAGAGATACATGACTTGCTTGGCTGCTTTTTTGTGCTCTGTCTCAGCACAGTAACAAGCAAGGCTGTGCTGATAGGGAGCTAAAACAGCACAGTGAGGTTAATAGGAAGAGATAACACATACCACAGAATGGCACTATCTGCTTCAGTGCAGAGAAAAAGGACAAAACCCACTTCCAGAGACAGCATCCACACAGGCACAGTGAAAAATCACATAAAAATCCAGCCAAACACCACATTTATCGCTCAATAATCAGCACATTTGTTAATTTTATTCAGACTGAAGGAGCTCCTTCTCCCTAATAAGCCAAGAGGAATCCTCCTGCCAGCCTTGGGAGCTGTCACACCCCTGGAGCAGCTCCAAGCAATGCCACATCAGAACCCCAGGTACCAATGTCCTGTCAGGACTTGAACCTTTCAGGCATCTGAACACAGCCCTACAAAGTGAGCCTTTCCAAGCTTGCAGTAAAACTTATAGACATCATGCACATGCCTGCATTTCCTCCTTCTGGCTGCTTCAGTTGTCTTTATATCACACATTCCCATCCCTGTCAAGGAGGAGGCACTTTGTCCAGGATGGGCATAAAAATCAAACACCACATACTCTGAGACACTTTGTTTCTCCAGACACAGAAGACAAAACTATTTTGGACACAACCAACCAGACTGTAACTCTGTCAATGTGTTGTGAAGTGCTGTCCTGAGTGAACTTTCAGGACATATGATGTAGGTAGAAGGCCAAGCCCAGGGCTTATTAAATGTCTGCATAAATGTTCAGATTTTAGTAAAACTATTTGGCTTATCACTGTAGGTTTATTTTCTTTCCATTGCTGAACAACTCTATTACACACCTAGAAATCACCTTGCTAAGTTTTGAGTGCTTTTTTAATAATCATTTTAGCATTTTTAAAAAATAATCACTTTAGTATTAGGCAAGTTCTCTTCCTCTGAGAATGTTTTCCAAGCAATCAATATCCACATAGCTGTAAGACACATTTACATCCTAATGTATTAACAGGGGATATTAAGGATTTCAGCCTAGACCTGCCACCACAAAGCTATTAGTGGTAGCACACGAACTTGTATCATTTGCACCTTTTGGATGTAAATATGATACAACTTAGAGACATTTCCCAGTGAAAAAATCACCTTCAATCACATTGTAACAACAGCTACTTTGACAGTTTCCTGTTCCTCCAGGGCAGGATCACATTTCTACTCTGCCAAGTACAGTGGCCACAGAATCCATTAAACTCATCAAATTGGGATTTACTCCCAATTCACACACAACTGTGTATGAATCGCCAGTCAGTGAGTGGACATCAAACGGGACACTCACACCCAAAAATCTTGGGAGATCCAGCACACAGGTGAGGGAAACAACTGCCAAATACAAGTTAAACTCTGCTCAAGGACCATTTCTGACTTTCAGTCTTGCTGACCCACCTAAGAGAGCAGAGCTGACTGCGTTGGGGTTTTTTTGAGGTTGGGGGTGTAGGCACAGGGGGAAGGGTGTGTTGAAAAGCCTGATGTTACTTCTGGGAATCTGAGAGTTTTTTTATTTGAGGAATGCAGCACAGACCTGGCCTGGAGCTTGTGAAATCCCCAAGAGCTGAGCAGAAGCAATGAATTGCTCAGTGTTTCTCGCTCCAAACCAAACTGCAACACAGGCTCCACTGAGCCCCTGCAGACCTTCCCTCCCCCTGGCACACTGCTGCACAGCCTGGCTCTACAGCAACCAGCACCACCTTCACGGGGCTGCACACAGGTACAGCTCCCCAGCCACGAGGCAGCAGAACAGGGTCACACACCAGGTAACACAGCACAGCCATGCTCGTGCCTACACCAACTCCTGTACTGCAGAGCCAAACCTCTGAATCGGAAACCTCACCTTGGTACCTCTAATGAGACACGTGGCAGTTCTCTGGAAGTCACCGTCCCCCTTTGCACACAGTGCTTTTTCAACACGGTACAAGCATAAGCAAAAAAAAAGAAACAACAACTAAAAACAACCTGTTGCCATCAAACAAAACCCTTTATCCATGGTCATGTTTCCTGCAAGTGAAGGTGAGAGAGCATTTGTCCCCATTCATAACACAGGCTTCTGTCCAAGTTATAGTCATCCCAATCCCCATTTAATGTTAATTGTACTCATTACATGCATCCAGTACTTAGTGAAACAAAACCACACACATGCCACAGCTCTCCCCTCCTGTTATATATGACAGTGTTGATCACTCCCTAGCTTCAGGGAGACTCACAAGGATGTGCATGGCTTGCAGGGACTGCGAGAAGCCATCCCAGGACTACTCCAGGACCATACTTCCTAGCACATTTCATACCACAGACAAGACTCCTTTTTTTCAGCTCCAGGGATTTGTGTTATCACGCTTGTATTTGCTCAAATTCTTTCTACTTTCTCTCCCCTCACCTTCCTACTCCTTCCTGCCTTTGGAAGATGCTCCAGCTACAGACTTTATCTATCACTATTTACCATTATTTTCTTGATTCATTCAGGGCACAGAGTCCCGGTAGCCATGAGCCACAAGGATGCAGATACTTCACACGTACCCCAGCATCTCTCACTGCAGCTCCTCCTGCACCTTCCTCACACACCTCCCTTGCCTGACCCCTTTTTGAGGGATTTCTTGCATTTTGGCTAGAAAAGGGTGACCACTCTCAAATCAGTTTCAGGAATATATTTTCCAGCTATAAGTGGAAGATTAGCAAAACCAGAACGGTGGACTACACGGCCTGTTTGAACACTTCAGGAGACAATACCATGTAAGTTTATTTCTATTTGGGTATTTGTCTATTGAAGGCAAGTTTTTCACAGGACAACCTCAACTGCAAATGCTGAAGGATCTCAGCTACTCATCAACACTGAATTAATTTATATGCCCAGTTAAAGAGAAATATAAAGTAATTACCAGACAATAACTCTTTGCTTATTCCCCAAAACAGCATGATGTATTAATTGTTACCTCTATTTTGATGGAAACAGGGAAGGTCTAACATTTCACAAAGAAACATTCAGGAACTCCTAAGACTGAAAACAACACCACAGAAAATCTCTCAAGTGTTCTGGTCACCAACTGCAAGCTCACCTAAATTTCATTTTCAAATTTCACCTCTAAGCAATACAGCTTCTAGAGACTCACCACTGTTACCTGTCTTAATGTTGATCTCACTTGCATGAACACCTTTCCATGTCATCAACCTGCACACACAGAACAACACAGATGTACAACTCTGAATTCACAAGGATGTTGTAGGGCTCAAAAGCTAATCCAGACTTACATGGATGTCTGTGCACATAAAGGGCAGAGAGGGCCTGGATGGGTCTAAGGATCCATTTCTTCCTCCCTTCACCTGGTCTTCCCTTACCTACAGGCCAAAGGCTTTTCAACAGCACGTTATCAGCAGTGTTTCCTGGTGGTACTCCAAAAAACATGTGCTGGTACTACTGGTGGCTTTCTGGAAAGACACAGGAGCTCTCACAAGTCAAGGCTGCTCCCCAGGGTAGGCCCAGGCTTTGCTAGACAGAGGACTGGAGTTATTACAGCATCCAGACCTTGTGTCTCATTCTGAGACACCAACTGACCCCTGCTTTGCTTGGCACACCTCCTTCAGGTACCGAGGACAAGGCCACTCTCTGCAGGGTGAGGACAAAGGTGTCTGTGGAAGACAGGAGAGGTGACAGCTCTGTGACAGGACTGCTTGTTCTCACTGAGGAGCGCCACATGTGGGATGAACTGGCTGTGTTCTGCATATCAGTGGTGAGAGAGGTGGGGTAGAGGTGGCAGGAAGGGTGGGGAAGGCACTGGATGTGCAGAGATGGGGAAAAGCACCTTCACAAAGGCACTCACTGCACAAGGGCTGGTGAAGGACAACAGCAGAACTGCAAACTTGCCTCTCTCTAGATTTTACACAGGCAGGAATCCGCACTCCCCCACCTCCCCAGGCTCAGATGCCTCTTGCATCTTCTCTTTAGCTGAGGACAGTAAGACAATTAAGTCACTTCTTGCACTGGATCCCTCCAGCCTGGCCAGGATGAGCAGACAGCCCTTGCTGGGTGGTGGCTGCAGCACAGCAGGGGCTGCCAGCAGTGCATGATTGCTGCCTGCACCCCTCTGTCAGCCCTGCTGCCATTTCTGACACACACCAGCCGAGTCACAGGACATACAGAGAAATCTGCTTCAAAAATAACAGCCCAATCAGCATAACTGTTCAACACAGACATTTCCCTGCCTGGCAGATGGCAAGCCATAGGTTTACAGTCAGTCCCACTTGGATGTGTGTGCCACAATCCAACTTCTGCCTTACACTGCTTTTTTCAACACCCAGATATCAGACTGAAGTATCCTGCAAAGTAAAGAGAATTTAAGGCAGTGCCTGAGCTGATGACTTTCTAACAGTCACAAATGACCTCAGGATGAACATTCAATGAAAAAACATTCCTGAAACAACTTTGACAATTCACTCACCTTTTATGAATGTTCAGCTGAGAACAGTTATCAAAGTGAGTGAAAGAACTTTTTTATTACCTCTCTTCTCAGCATCTGCCACTAAACCAAGGACATTTACTAAACTGTCAGTACCTCGACAGGGACAGACAGGGGGTCTCAGAGGCTTGAGGAGGAAGCAGTTTGGACAGGGAATGCACAGGAACCAGCTACAAGGGAACAAAGTCTCACAGCTTTACCCAATCCAACTGCTCCCAAAGGAAGGGTCTCAGCTTCCTGCAGCCCTCTGTCTGCACCCTCTGCCTTGTGTCAGCTCCAACCATCTCGTCAAGAAGGATGACTTGGAGCAGCTCACCAAACCAGCCCCAAGCAACCCTCTGTCTCTCCTTCCTTCCCTGCAGGCCTTGTTTTCTGTCAGATCAGTTTTGTCTTCTGTCAGTGCATGTGGCTGCAGCATGTTGGTGGCAGCACTGGGAGGTAGAAGGATGCTGCCCCTCACCTGTACAGCTGGGCAGGTGCAGAGCCTTCCTTTGGCAGCACTGGCACCTTTAGTCAGATTAAAACAGGTGTAGGAGGGCATCTTCCTTGTCTCTACAGATGCACTGAAGCCTGGGAGAAGAAAGGGGAGGATGGAGGAGGTGAAGCAATAAAGCAAAGCCCCCAGCACTGCTCGGGGCCCTTCATACTAGCACAGGCTGTGAGTCCACCAGCCCTGAGGGCTTGCACACTGCTTGGCTTGGCTCTCCCACAGCCTCTCCAGAGCTCAGACCCTGCACTTCTCCTCCATCATTTATTTGTCTGTCCCAGACTGCTGGGGTCCCTCCTGAAGCAGAGCAGGGAGGTGTGGGAAGGCAGCCATGGACTGCCCGCACAAGCACCCTCAGGGGAACACTCAGACAAACTGCCCAGATGAAGGCAGGGCAGAGCTGCTCCTCCTCCAAGCGAGGCTGGTTAGTCCTTTGACCTCAGTTTCAAAATAGCACTGCTCAATTTTTAGTTTTACTGGGGGTGTGGGGGCAAGACAACAACGATGTGATGACAGGACACAGAGCACAGTAAATACCTGCTGTCCTCACAGAAGCATTTACTCACTGGACAACTGGGCTCATCTAACTAAGGAGCATTGAACCATCTCCCCTGGTCCCCCTACCTTGTTAGACTATTGACTCAACACTTCTGCTCTCCATGGGCACCACAGAACACCCCCCACTGCCTCTGGAGTGTGCCAGACACCAGTGCTAAGGAGTAAAAGCACGAGCAGAGACTTCACAGCTGCAGCACGTGCAAACTGCCATGCAGAACAATGCATTGCCCTTGCTTCCTTTTGTTACTTTGTTTAAGACCCTCTCAGGTAAGCTGCACTAAAAATAGCAGACTTCTCCCCAGTTTGTTCTTGCTCTCCTTGTCTCTGACCCAACAACCTGTGGTTATCCCTGCCAACCTCTCCTGTACTTGCTCAGCCAAAGCTCAGCATTCACCTACATGGATGATCTGAACCAAAAACATGGGATCAAGTCTGCCAGGATTTATCAAAACCTCAACAACTCACAGAAATCAATTTTCTCTCTCAAAGCACCCCAGTTTCCTGGGTTTCAGCTGCTTCTAGGGTGCAAGTCACAGGAGTGGTTCTTTGTGCTGCCACACCATGAACCTCCAGAGCAGTCCCCACGCTCTCCAGGGACTGCTCACCCTACACTGGGTGCATCTCCCGAGGTCTGGGGCACGCTGCAATGTGTTATTATGGGATGGACACAAAAGCAGTGACACTCACAACAGGCAAACTCTTACAAATAAGAAAACCTACCCACAACACAGATTCCCCTTGACTGCCCCTGGAGCCCCTGATCGCACACCCAGCTTTCCCAGGCCACTGCAAACACCTCCTGGAGGCTCACAACAGATCACTTGTTTCTTACTCTTGCATCTTATTCCTCAGTCTCTCCCTGTATACCATGAAAATTCTAAAGGGAGTATTTCCCACAGTTCCTGTGTTACTCCCATCCAGCTTGTGCACATACACAAAGAGAACCATTACTATCCTCGGTGGGACCCCCTCAGCGGCTGAGGAGCATCGTGCCAGTTGCCAGACACTGCAGAAGATGCAGCAGGTGATCATCAGCTTTCTTATCAGCCCTGGACAGATGAGGGAAGGCAGTAAGCACTGCAGTCAGCTTCCTTTGTCTGTGCAAAAAAGCTTGGAGAAACTCTGCCACGGTATCTACAGAGAGGTTTTCCCAGCAGAGAGGGTACTGCTCACTTAGCTACCTCCACCCATCGGCCCAGGTCTCTCTCCCAGGCAAATGCAAGGAGCCCTGCAACTCCTTCCTTCCATGCAGGGCACACCACTGCTGTGCGAAAGCATGCTGAATCCTCGGATTAAATCAGCGACCAAGGTAACACACGTCTCCATCCTCAGGAACGCACACGGCCGGGGAGCCTCTCTCCACTCCCAGCAGCACACAAAGCATGGAGATAACAATTCCCACAAAGGCCACACTCAGGGCTGGCTCATCCACAGCCCCTCACCTTCCCAGGCCTCTTCCTCACTCCCTCGGGAGCTCTGACATCCCTGCACGAGAGCCCTCGCTCCTCTTTCCAGCAGAGAAGGAGCTGCTCCCGAGGGCTGCCCCACTGCAGGAGAAACAAGGCAGTATTTACACATTCCAGGATCAACTTTTCACAGGTGCTTCTGGCCTTTGCCATCCAGTACAAAGTAAGAAAGACAGGGAAGTTAATCCTAACTAGTGTGGCTACAAAACACGTTCACTCATTTCAAGGAGTTACTTTTCTTTCATAAAGAAGCAACAAAAATTCAGGAGATGACCAACAGTGTGATTAAATCTCAGCAAGGACCGAGGGCTCTCCCTCTCCTCCAAACGCCCCTCTGGTCCCTGGGATGACACAGGCCCGTGACAGCCTCGTGTGCTGAATGGGCCCTGCAAGGCCTCGTGGGGCAGGAACAACGCTGGGCTCCCGCAGGTACTCTGAACTAGCACAAAGATTTCACTGAACAGGCGCTAAAAATCGCTTCACCAGCCATACTCATCGTCTGTAAAAGTTACTACAGACTGAGAGCACAATCACACCACCACAGCCTCTGGGATGCTGGAGGTTAACGGGGAAGCTTCAGCAGCCCGTGAGGAAAGGAGGCAAACGAGAGTCAGTGGAAGCCCCGACTGCACAGACAGCTCTTGTAACACTTCAGACAAGTCTCCCATCCGCACGTGGAAAGGGAGAATCGCACACCCTGGCAAACCGCGTTAGGAACAGACGGGAGAGAGTTCACATACCAGGAGTGAGCTATGGTGCAAGCACTTCTGACAACAGTGTTTGTGGCCATATGAGACTTCAGCAGGCACCTGGTCCAGAGCAGCCCCGGGCATCGCACACCCGCCTTCTCCACGGCCAAAGCCACCGGGCCCGGGCAGGACCCGCACACCGCCGCCCTCCAGCCGCCCGCTCCCCCCGCCCCACTCACCGAAGTACTCCTTCTTCATGTGCATCTCCAGCTCCTTCTCCAGCTCCAGCGTCAGCGCCTCCAGCCGCCTCTCCGCCTGGCTGGGGCCGCTCTCCCGGCACGGCGTCACCTGGTACGGGAGCTTGAATTTGGGAGCCGAAGCGGAGCCTTTGGTCGGGCTGTAGGCGTAGGGGGGCGGCGGCTCGGGGGCGGCGGCCGGGTGCTGCTGGTCGTGCCGCGGCGGGGACTGGGCATGGATCCGGTGGTACACGTCCCCCAGCTCCGGCACGGCGCCGTCCTCCTGCAGGCCGGGCCCCAGCAGCGAGGAGCGGGGCGACGGCAGCTGCAGCTCGGGGTAGGCGCTCATGGAGCCGCGGGAGCTCCGCGAGCTCTGGCTGGAAATGCTGGAGCGGGGGCTGACCACAGCGGCGCCGGCCGCCCCCCGGCCCTCGGGGCCGCAGAGGCTGGAGCGGGGGCTGGCCAGGACGAGCCCGGCGCCGCCCGCCCCCTCGGGCTCGGCGCTGCCCGGCGGGCCGTACCTGCAGTCCGAGTAGCTGGAGCGGGGGCTGGCGGTGCAGGAGTACTGGCTGGCAGTGCTGGAGCGGGGGCTAGCGTGGCGCTGGTCGTAGCCCATGCTGATGCCGCTGGTGCGGTTGCTGCTGGGCTTGCTGCCGCCGCCCTCGTAGCCGGTGAGGCTGGCGCGGGGACTGGAGTGTTTGCTGGTGTCGCTGGCCGTGCTGGCGTAGCTGGAGCGGGGGCTGAGGGCGGCTCCGTCGTACTGCACCAGGCTGGCGCGGGGGCTGCCGTACTTGTCCTGGCCGGGCACCACCAGGCTGGAGCGGGGGCTGGAGAACTTCTCGTAGGGCAGCGCGGCCGCGCCGCCCAGGCTGGAGCGCGGGCTGGAGAACTTGCCGTGCTCGGCGGCGGGGCCCGGCGAGGCGGCGGCCAGGCTGGCCCGCGGGCTGGCGGCGCCGAACTTGCCGTCCGGGCCGCCTGGCGCCCGCCCGCCGCCCTTGGCCACGTAGCCGCCCTCATAGGTGCTGCCCGCGGCGTAGCGGTAGCCCTCGGCCGAGTAGCGCTTGCCCTTGTCGGCGAAGCCGCTGTAGCAGGGCAGCGCCACCTCGGAGCGGGTGCACAGCCCCTCCTCGCAGCACGGCGGCCCCGCGGGCGGCTCGGCGGCGGCGCGGCCGTTGGCGCGGAGCGGGGCGGCTTTGCCGCAGGGGGCGGCGGCGGGGAAGCCTTCGGCGGGCGGCGGCGGCGCGGCGGTGCCGTTCATCTTCCGGCCCCGCTGCTCCGCCGTCATGTGGGCGGCGATGACCCGCTTGGTCTCCTCCAGGTCGGGGTGCAGCGCCAGGTCTCGGCGGCCGCCCCGGCCGTACGGACCCTCCGGGCAGGGCTCGTAGAGGGACAGATCCTCCATGAACTTGGTGGCCTTCAGTGCCATGTCCTCCTCGTACTTCTCCATGCTCGGCCGGAGTCCGCCGGCGAGGGGCGGGGGAGGACGGCGAACTCTCCGCGAAAGCGCAGCCCAGAGCAGAGGAAGAAAAGAGGTGAAAAAATTAAAAAAAGGAAAGAAAAAAGCCAAAAAAGCCAAAAAACCCCCAAATCCAGCAACACAAAAAACACCCCAGAAGAAAGCCCCTGCTCGCAGTCCTGGCGGGGCAGCGACGGGACGCGGCTCCTTCTCCGGAGGGCTGCGAGGCGGCGGCCGAGCGAGGGGCGGTCACCCAGGCGGCATCCCGCGCCGCGGCGCTGGGCTC
>WBMZ01015549.1:0-89744 GCA_013400975.1 Atrichornis clamosus
AAACACAAACCCACCACAGTGGATGACAGCAGTATAGCATTAATCTGTTTGGACAAATTTTCTTTTGGTAGAAGAGCTAGTCGGAGAGGCAGGGGAGTATGGTGTTTGCTCAGAAGGTATCTCAAAATACTGAACATACATACAGGCATATTTAGACAGGATTTGTTAGACTATATGTATGTATGAAGCATCTGAGGTTGAACATATGTATATATGAAGCGTCATTAAAGGTTTGGATCACTGAAATCCTGGGAAGGTGGGAGGAAGAGTGGAACTGCCACTCTCATAGTGGCTTATCACAACCCTAAAGGTCAGAAATAAAAAAAGGAAAAAATAATTCTTGATGCAATTAAGTAGTGTTTTGGGGACTAGAAGTTACATTTGCAAGATATGTTTAAATACTTCTATGTATCTATATCAATTGATTCAATGAATTTATGTATGACTCTTCCTGTGTGTCTGTAAAATTGGAAGTAGAGAGGAAGAGTGAAAAGGGAAGGCATTGATTTGTACACAAGTTATAGTCAGAGAGCTCTGATTTAAGCGATTACATGCTGTTCTCTTGACAGAGTTCTGGGAAGTGAAAGATGTACTTACTGTTGTCTTGGGTATTGTATGGAATTGTCAAGTTACTGCTGTGTAATCAAATAATTACTCTTGAATCATTCTTCTGAAAACTATAAAGAATTCTGAAATGCTAGTACAGCTAAAAGCTACTGTAGTTAAGCCCATCTAAAAGCAGCATCTCTGCTGTTCAGAGAAGGACTGCTTGCTGTTCTCCCTGCTTCAGCCTTGAGAAGGAGGCTAAGGAGTAAATAATTTCGTTCCCTGTCCTCTACATCACTGGGTTTGCTTCTTTTTTTCTGCACTTGACCATCAGACGTGGCTAGTCTGGTACAATATGCTAAACTGTGAGTAAACTAAACGGTTGCAGAAGTAAAAATCATGCTTCCCATGTTTTGGAGTCGAGATAAGTGAGTGCTGCAAAAAGTGAGAATAGCTAAGATTGTGTCAAGGTGAGAGGTGAAATGAAAATAAAGATCTGAGAGCAGAAATGAAAGTAAGAAAGAGGAGAATGGAACTTTCCCTTAGTCTCATCCTTAGCCTGTAAAGCTCAGCATGTTATTTTGTTCCTGTTGTTCAGAAATCTAGAATTTTATCAGTTTTGATTTAATTGCCTGTCTTAAAAACCAAGCAGTTTTTCCTTGACTGCACTAGTATCTTTCTTTAAGAAAAGACCCAGCCCACCAAACACAAAAAAACCCCAAAACCCAACAAACCAGCCCCAGTAAACTCAAAGCTGGGTTTTTGGAGGGAATCAGCTGTATGCGGTTTAGCCATTAGATCAACAGTAAAGTAGTTTTGATTCTCATTAGCAAGGCACTTACCAACTAATGCATACAATTCTGTCCATTTATCCCCTTTCACACATTCTTAGCTGTTACTCATCTGTGTGATAAAGGAGTAACCTGGGATGTTTTTACTCTATGATCTTCACTCCTTCATAATAATCTGAAATTCCAAAGCTTTGTATTTTCCGGTTATATGATACTTCCATGTATATGAAGGAGGGGAAGACTTTTGTGAGTGCCTGTGTGGCTGGATTATAGCACTAGTCAAAGTAGTGTTTGGGAAGAGTAAGGAGGCAGAATGGAAATTAACGCTTCAATTGGACAACATAGTTGAAGGTACAGTCTGCTGACTCAAATATTCCCAAAGTAGCAGAAAGAATATGTGCCTGTGTCTTTTCAGGTGTTTATAATACAATACAAAGAAAGGGTAGTCAGGAGATAGTAACTGGTTGAAGAAGAGAAGGAATTATAAGTCTGTAGGCAGCAATGTATGAAGTTTTATGAGAAATGTTGGGTTTGATTTGTGTTGAGTATTTCGTTTGTTTTCTTCACACGTATCAGTAGTGACTGTCTATTGGATAGACCTGTCAAAACTTCGTAAAGTCGGTCAGCTTTCTATTTCCTTAGCAACTCTGTATGTCAGGTGTTTCAAGGCATAGCTAGAATATTTAGCATCCCATAGTATTATTTACTTCCCCACAGCAGTTTCTTATTTAGAAACTAATGTAAGAACTAACTCCTACAAAATCTTTTAAAATTTAAGACCCTCAAATACAGGGAATAGCAGTGACGAACTTGATCATCTACGAAGAAGTCATCATATAACTAACGGAGCATGGATGCTGTGAATTTCTGTAAAATGTTCTTTATTGCAAAACCAGGGAATAGTCGACACAGGTGTGTGTGTGTATGTGTGCGCATATATATATATATATGCAACGGAGGAAGGTAGGTTAATCTCACTGGGATGTCTTAATATATTTTCAGTCAACCCTTCAGCCTTTACAGCCTTTCCACAGTTGACCGTGCTTGTGACATAGGTGTTATGACCACAGAGAAAAGTAGATTTTGGATGTTGTTCAAAGATTTGACCACAGGAACTAGTCTGTTCCTACCACTAACATCCATTTGGCAGAATTGAAACAGTTTGCATGAAGTTGTTTAAGGCTGGTATAGAATGTGTAATACGTTAATGCATAAACTAGAAAACTGTCACATATTTAATTTGAAAGAGAATGAACAAATTGTGCTGCCAGTCTTAGAAAGAACCCTTTATAATTTAAAACCATTTGTTTTAAAAAGAATTTACAAAATTGCTAGAATTATATTTTAAAGTGTTTATCTGCTACATCTTAAGTAAAATAAATGCCAGCAATTTCTACGTAAAATCAATATTTAAAAACTACAGTTATGGTTAACTTGCTTAAGGTCTGCTAATATGTACTTGATGCATAAAATAGGATTTTTTAATAGTAGGTAGGTCTTTGGAATAGGTTAATACTACTTGTTGCTAATCTGTACTGATCTGTTTAGTGGAAGTATTTTAAAGTGAATTTATTTGATAGAAATAAAACTTTAAATGCACTTATTATTAGATGAAGATGTGGGATGTTTTAGTGACTTGATCCTTCCCTTTTCACTAAGCAGGGTGTTTATTGCTGACAAAAATCCTCCAGCGTAATTCTCTTTAGGGAGTTCTGTGACTGTCATGTAGCTTGTGTGGTGTGCATGCTCCATGCTGCCTGAAGCCTTAATGGCTTGTTTCAGGATTAATCCAGTGCTAGTAAGAAACAGGATTTGAGGTCTTACACAAAGCTGGGAGGAAGCAACTGTCAGTTTCCTGTTTCAATTCTTGATACCTGAAGAATCACCAGAGGGGAATGACTTGATTTTCCTTAATCATGAGTGAACAAGATTATGAAGAAAATGGGCACAGTCCAAGTGAGTCTCTTTAAAAGACAATACCGTGGTTCTAATGTCTTTCTTGCTGAAGTAGCAGGTTCCTGTACTTACAGCTATATTATAAGGAATTTATAAAGAGCTTTTACAATGTTTCCATTAAGAGTAAGTTGTGTTTGATTATAATAGTGAGTTATTTACTAGCCTAAGTAAAGAAAATCTGAAATTTAGCAATGTTGATAAGGTAAGTGATGGATGTAGTATTAGAATCCTTCATTATGTAAAGGGGTTTATTTACAAGGAGCTTAAATACACTTTGTTCTGCATATCAAGATAACTTATATATATTGTGCTAGTTGTTAATAAAAATAATGCAAGAAATTGATGAGATAGTAAATATATTTAGACATTTAATTACTAAAAAACCCCAATAATATGAAACTTTGAGTAAAGCTCAGCACTTTAGATAGCACCCAATTCTTAAAACCATCTGGCACAAAAATTCAGAGGCAAGATGTGTTCAAACAAGCTTATTGATGCCTTCTTATAATTGAATTATAGTGAGGTAGTGGCTTTAAAAAACTTGACTACATTTTAGAGCTCTAATAAGTGCTTCTATATATGGATTTGGATTAAAAGTGTTAAGATATTTAATTTTTAAGATATTATGACTTCTCTTTAGTTGCCTGCCAATCAAAAACTTGAACATACAGAAAGTAAATATGTATGATAGAGAAGACAGAATTACAGATTTTGCCACAGGCAGCTTTCTTTTACATGTGACACTCATGTAAAAGCCAGTTTTACTGACTTGTAAACTATATGTATTTTTACCTTAAAAAGTTTAGTTACATTAACATTAAATTCTTGCTCTCTCTTGTGCAAACAGGATCTCATTTTCATATTCTCAGTTGCAGTGGTTTGTTCTTAATGTGACCAAGTACTATCTGAATGGAAATGTTACCACAGTTTTTATTTAAAACTGTTATTTTTCACCTGTATGTGGCTAACCAGAACCTATTTCAAGGTATATGGACTGTGATTAAGAGTTCCTTTTGCAAACTGTGAAAAGTTAGGACTTTTCTGTGAAGGATTATTCTTCGACTGCAGTCCTGTTTTAGATAACAGCATAAAAATTAGCGGTTTCTAGTGGGAATCAAAACTTTTCACTTTTACACATGTACTTGTTTGGAGAACAGTTGTACATTATCATAGCTGAGCTATCTTATTTGTGGTCATTTGGTTCAAACGTTTTAGATAATTCTCATGCCTTTGAACAACACTTGCATTCTTTTGCCATATGAAAGCAATCTGCTTTTATTTTTCAGATAGATGTTAAACTCCTACAGCATGTCAGGAGACAAAGGTGCTTGCTTTTTTTGTACAAAATGTGTTTGAATACAAAAACAAATAGGAGCATTAGGATAATTACTTGAATATGAATAATGATGGCAGACATAGTGTGGGACAGTGAGGAAGCAGTGAATCTGGAAAGGATTTAGGGATCAGACTGGAATAGAATAGCATGAGCTTGGTTTAATGCTGTGGTAAAGAGGGCTAGCCTGATCCTTGGAGTAGAGAGGTGACGATTATACTTCTGTAAATAGCATTGACTGAGACTCGTGTTAGAAGGCTGTTTTTGATTTTTAAAGTTTGAATTGTTTTGGTTAACTTAAAAACCTGTACAGAATGTTGCCACAAAAATAATGTAAATCATTAGGAAAATGTTTTAGGAACTTAACTGTTTCAGTTTTTCAGAAGAAAGCCTGAGATGATTTGAGTAAGTATAATCTTCACAGAGAGAAAATACTAAGTGTGAGTGGTTAAATTTGGAAGCTGTTACTAGGATGTTATAGCTAGAAGTTTGAAAAGAGCCAAATTTAAATAGAAATAAGGAACAATTTGAATTTTTTTCAGAAATTAAAACCCCTTAATTTTGTACAAATTAATAGGGGTTTTTAAAAATTTCTGTTCTGAAAGTGTCAAGACTGGTCAAATTTCAATATGCATTTTTCAGAGTTACAGAACTTAATGCTGAAATGAAATTCTGCAACCTGTGGAAAGATAGGAGATCAGATTAGATGGTCAAATATTTTTATCCTTAATCTCTTGAACAGGCAGCATAGTGCAAAATCAGGATCACTTAAATGATCATTTCCTTGTCTACTCCAGGCCTCGTTCTGCCACTTTCTCTATAACAGGACACATTTTTTAACATGCTCTATCACTTGTGATTCAGGGGTGGGGGAAGAAGGAGAGGTGGGAATTTAGTGCTGTTGTCATCCCTGCTGAGGAAGTTGTTTTGCTTACAGTAACTGCTCATCCCTGCACTCATTGTCTCTAGTGACAGCATAGGCATTTATAATAAATAGTTCAATTTCTGTCAGGAACAGTGTGATACAGGGATGCAGATGGGTGAGTAATAAGTATGAGAAGGGAATTGCAGAATTATTAGGGTTTGAAGGGAACTCTTGAGATCATCCAGTCCAACCCCCAAATGGGAGGGCCACCTCTTTGGCAAAGGTGGCTTCTACATGTTTAAGCTATACTGTTGTGTTCTGGGTTACACTGTATAAAATGGGCCAGTTTGGATCAGCTTAGAAATTTTGAACTGTTAACATACCTTAAAGTAATCTATCTACCTGTTGATGTTTGTGAGGATCACTGCTCTGAAACTTCTGAAGAATATGAATTTGGCTTGTTGCCGTGTTTTGCCTCTGTGACCAACACTTTGAATTGTGACGTGTAAGAACTTGACCTAAATTTTGTTTGATGTGTGGAAGTGTTAATCAGAAGTTATCTGATGACATTGTCAACTTGAAGTTTAAGGCCAGCACAGCTCTGGGACAGTTTGTGATAATTTGTGTGGGTTACACTGCATCACCAGTTGGGGGGCTGGGGTGTATGGGAGTTCACATTGTGATGATCTGCATGAACAGTCTGAACATTGCCTTCTGTACTTTAGGCATATCTCTTACCTTCTCTTCTTGCAGCAGTATGTCTTGCCTAGAAAAGAAAATTAATTTGTTGCAGCTAATTTCCATGTAGATATAACTACACCAATCACAGTGATTGAGTATGCGTAGAAGTCAAGAGTAGGGCTTTTGCATGTGCCACCAACACAATAAATATCACACAGGCTTCTAGGAAAGGTACATTAGTTATGGCTTTAGTTTGTCTTCTGGTCCATCAGTAAGCACAGAGTTTTGTGCTAGGGTATATGCACATTCTGTAGCAGATTAAAATAGAAATAATAATTTTTAAAGTAGTTACGGGCATGAAAACAGACAGTTTTTAAAGCTTAGACTTTGATCACTTATGTGGGGTGAAATGGAGTGTGACATCAACAGGTGAATTTTTTTTAATGTGTCAGAAGGCAGATGAAACATACCACAACCAAACCTATAGAAGGTTTTTTTTATTTTATTTGTCTTTCTTGTGAATCTTGTGGCCCAAAATGAAATACTAGTCCAGATTCAAGATTTTTGACTGAAAACCTTCCTAAATTGAGTTACTTTCAGAAATCAAACAACAGTAAGTATAGGGTTTTGGAGTGCTTGAATTGCAGAAATTGTATTTCAGAAGGTGTGTGCAGCTGAAAGACGTGTCTAAAACTACATTGGGAGTTAGAGTTTTTATTGAATGCTTAACTCAGCTCCGCACTTGAGAAGAGTTTGAACAAACAGAATTTCAAAGAAACCTAAGGGAAAGGTGATTTGCATGCCAGGCATTGGAATGGGCTGTCCAGTGAAGTGGCTGTGTCACCATCCTTGATGATGTTTCAAGTATGCGTAGATGTGGTGCTTAGAGACATTGTTTAGTTGTGGACTTGGCAGTGTTAGGTGAATAGTTGGACTCAAGGGCTTTTTTGCAATGTTAATGATTCTATGATTGGAGTATCTTAAAGCTTACTCAGAATTCAAGGGAATAGGATTAAGGTAAAGCTGTAGATGGCTTGAGACTTACTAGTAGAATGAAGTACCTACTTCTTTTGTGTTCCATGTTCCCTCAGTAGAATTAACTGAAATATTTTTTTTCTGTTGTCCACTTGATGCATGAGGGGCAAGATTTAGAGTATTTGTGAAAAGTGTAAATCCTGTCTTTAGTTCTGGTTTTCTAACGAATCACTTCTTTTCTATTGAATCTTCTTTTGAAGGAGGGATGAACTAAAGATTCAGACAGCTTATTTGATTAACTTCACCATAGATGTTGTCTGTGTGTTGAGACACTGAAACTAGTTCTTTCTACTGAATTATATAATACATGTCAATTTGAGTTACATGTTTGGAAGGCTCACTGTATATCTAAACATATTAAATAAGCATACTTCAAAATGTAGTGTTGTTTAATTTGCAGTAAAGATGATTTTGTCCACAGCAATGATGAAAACTCAAAGGTGTTCATAGGTGTTTTTATAAATACATTAACAGCAAAAAGAGAGCTAGGGAAAATCTATCCTTCATTGGATGTGGAGGGGAACATTGTAACCAAGGAGATGTGGTGCCTTCTTTGCCTGAGTCTTCAACAGGTGGACCATCTATCCTCAGGGCAGCCAGCCCCCTGAGCTGGTAGACAGAGATAGGGAGCAGAATAGACCCCTTGTAATCCAGGAAGAAGTAGTCAGTGACCTGTTAGTAGCCAGTGACACTCACAAGTGTATGGGGCTGGATGGGAGCCACCAGAGTGTACTGTGGGAACTGGTGGAAGGGCTCACCATGGTAAACTGGGGAGGTTCCAGACAACTGGAGGTTAGCCAACTGGAGGTTAGCCAGTGTGGCACCTGTATGAAGTTCAATAAGGCAAAGTGACAGGTCCTGCACAACAACCCCATGCAACTTTACAGTCTGTGGGAAGAGTGACTGGATAGTGGTCCATCAGAATAGGACCTGGGGGTACAGGTCAACAGCTGGCTGAATATGAACCAGCCCGTGCCCAGGTGGACAAGAAGGTCAATGGCATCTTGGCCTGTATTGAAAATAGTGTGGCCAGCAGGACTAGGGAAGTGATTGTTACTCTGTGCTTGACACTGTTGAGGCCACACCTTGAGTTCTGTGTCCAAGTTTTGGGCCCCTCTCTTCAAGAAAGACATTGAGTTACAGGGTGTGTCCAGAGGAACGCAATGGAACTGGTGAAGGGTCTGGAGCACAAATCTGATGAGATGTGACTGAGTGAGCTGGGGCTGTTCAGGGTGGAGAAAAGGAGGCTCTGGGGGTACCTTTTCACTCTCTATAACTGCCTCCGAGGAGACTGTTGTTAGGTGGGGGTTGGCCTCTTCTCCCTGGCAACTAGCAACAGGGCTAGAGGAAATGGCTCAAGCTGCATCAGGGGAGGCTCAGGCTGGACATCAGGAAGAATTGTGGCTAAACACTGCATTGGTCTGCCCAGGGAGGTGGTCACCATCCCTGGGTGTGTTCAGGAAATGACTGGGTGTGTCACTTAGTGTTATGTTTTAGTTCAGTGTTCAGTCAAAGATTGGACCTGATCTTGGAGCTCTTTTCCAAACGTGATGATTTAATGATTCTATGATAATTGTAGAATTAGTCAACAAACTGCAGATGACAGAGTACTTGTCAGTTTGCTTTTGTGGTCACTTTTTCAGCATTGATTCTCTTTCAAGTGAAGCTAAAGTAGGTAATGCTGATCATGTCAAATACTATCAAAATGCTGTACCAAACATCCACAAATATGAAAAAAGACAACTCTGTTAGAGAAATGGGACTTTATAGCAGCCTGTCGCTACCAGACTATTTTGAAGAGTATCATTAGAAAGCTTTGAAATAGGCAGAATATTGGCTGGAAATAGTGAAAGAGGTTTCCTGTTCTTCAGATCCTAAGTTCTGTGTTTTTCCGTTTGAAGCCTGTTAAGTGCATTTGACGTGTTTGTTAGAGATACTGTGTTCTGAGCTCTTTCCTGTTGGAGCAAAGCCAAGTAACTCTGTTTAGAAATACAAACATATAAAGGACAGCTTCACTATTCTCCTGCCTACAATTTAAAATACTTACTGTATAGTGCTGAGATACTGATTTTTATGTCCAAAACTATAGTCCTTAACCTCAGAATTATGAATACTGATTCACATTCCTTTTTTTTGCTACCTTTTTGATGTTTTGATTAGTCCAGTGATACCCACTGAAGGAGTAACACCAGTGACATTACACTCTGTATTAATGCAAATAAATAACTGAAATTTCCCAGGTCACTTTTCAAAGAGTAATCCTTTCTGAAGGGATTGGAAGTACCCTGAAAGGAGTACTAATATTTAGTTAATAATTATAGGTACCAGCTGTCAGTAGGTGAGAAAGTCAATAGAGGTGTGGTCTCAAGAAGACTAATACCAAGCAAGATTATTTTTATTTTAACTTGGGAATGTGCCTTTTAATGAATGGTTTATAAAAACTTGCAAAAATAATGAGGTCATTTCAAGGAATGGATCTAAAAGAAAAACAATGTTCCAAAAATCTTGGGAAGAAAATGCAGTGTCTTAAGCAAGAAGTTCTAGTGCTCATACACTTTAGCAAGATGATAAAAGGAATCAGCATGTATTTGTTTCAGGATGGAGTTGCTTTTTGTCATCTATGGACAACCTTTCTCTAAGTACAATGGAGCCCATTAAAGGATAAATGCCAGTTTCTCAGATAATCTTGTGCCAAAGCAGAATGTTCCATGTACTGTGAAACATCTCAAGGTATTAGTTCATGAGGAATATGCTTTTCTGTTCACAGTGCTCCTTCTGCTGACTTTGCATTGACATTTGTTGGAGGAAGGGCACCTAACCAGGCTGTAGGACTTGAAGCAGTGGGGGACCAAATATAAACTATAGAGAAACAGAAAAATCAAAGTTGGAGGATATGGATAGAAGGAGATGTATTGGATAAAGGACAGTGGTTGCAGGTGAAATAATCAACATTTCTTCTCTGGATTGGGGAACTAATTCTAGAGGCCTAATGGACAATAGCTATCTTCTGGGTCTCTTATGGTAATGTGTAGTTTCTGTGTTATGATCCCAACAAGTACAGTGATGCTGTGGTAGAGAGTGGTAGGAAATCTGTCCCTCTTTTGCTTGGGGGACTGAGATCTATTTCTGTCTCTGGTTTACAACCAAGATAATATGTTGTGCTAAGTCTGGTGTACGTGTTTGCAAAAGCTTTCTTCTGAGATTTCATGTGGAGAGAAGTGTCCTTTAGGGTGCAGAGGGAGGACACAGGGTAAAAGAGTACAACTTGTTCTCAAGCTATTCCTTAATTCTGTAGTAAAGAGACTGTGTAGGTGTTATTGCTGTAATTTGTGAATATAAAGGCAAAAGGGCAGACAGGCAAAGTTGCGTAGGCAAGGACTTGAGTTTATTCGGAAATGCCAATGTTGTGACAGTATCAACAAGTAATAGTTTTTTGTAGTGCGTGGGCTGGAAGGCAGTGAAAGCAATGCTGTATTTTTTGAGAGGTGTCCCAGAGCAGGTCAATAGAGCTACAGGTTAATGAAATTTATATTTCAATAAGGAATAGATTCAGTGTAGCATATCATGGAAGGGTCCCCACAATCTTTACAAAATAATTCCTTTTGCGTTGTTTTTCATAAATTCCTGCCTCAACTACTGGAGATGTTTTGAGGGAGTCAGTACGTAATGAAAAGATAGGGCTATTTTATTCTATTGCCCAAAACCTTTATGTGAAGTGCTATTATGAAGTGGTTTTAGGTAAAGTAAAGGGCAGGGGAGAAATCAGTATATGTGTTAAAGAATAATAAGTAAGAGTCAAGAGACAGAAGAGTATGCAAAGATTAGACTGTTAAAATAAACTTAATTTCCTTAAATGTATACTTAACATCCACATGTCTGAGATGAAGACAGGGTTTGGCAGCCACCTACAGTGTTATTTAGAACCAGTTCTTAAACCAGCATCTTCTGACTATTCTTTTTAATTCTTTCTTTTAATTGTTGTACTTTTCCACCAGGGGATGGGATTGCCAGGGAAAATAGTCCATTTATTAACAGTGCAGAGTTGGACAGAGGAAAAATGTATGAAGGGAAGAATATGGCTCTCTTTGAGGTAAGTTAAATACTCCAAAAACATATTTCACCTTTAATGGAGAGGAGAAAACACCTGTTTTCATTCTGTCTTGAAATTTAGTCAGGGGAAAATGAGTTTTAATAACTTCTTCATAGTTTGGTTTCTGCTAACATTCCATTTCAGTGGATTTGAATGATATATAGGCAAGGACAGTAAGTCTTGAACTGCATTACTGTGAAGATGTGGAAGTCTTCTTGCATTTAAATTTTTGGGGCTAGGAGCTAGAAATTTTTAGAGAAAACTGCTGGAAGTTAAATCTATTTGTTTTAAGAAAGCAGTAGTCAGCTCTAAAAGGATTAGCAAATTAATTTGTTCAACGGGAATTACAGACTTCTCATACAGCAGCAAAACTATAAAACAAACTTACAGGCCATGATTTAGTTGTATTATCCAATTACAGTGTAGAGCATGCCATAGCAATTTCTAATATAAATATCTACTTTATAATGGAAGTTTCACACCTTTTTAATCAACTGAATTATTACAACGAGTTACTGAAAAGAGTATATTGATAAATTTAAGGGCCACTTTTGCAATGAAATAGTACTTCCAGTAAAAACCTTAGTTGTTCTGCTCTAGCAGCATCAATTGATCTTGCTTTGATGCTTGCTGTTAACAAAACAAGGCCCTTCCATCATTGTTTGCTTAGTCACATTGCTGTTGCATTCTTCTCAATATTTTCTTGTTGTTCTCTTATGCTTCTCTCTTCTTCCTTTCAAATGCACAGAGGACGTGGTCTTTCAGTTAATTCTCTGCATGGCCCAAATAATGTATATTTACTATTTTTCAGTGAGTCTTAGAGAAAATTGTGCTAAGGATCAAAGTAATGTTGATCGTTAATTGTGTTTTTTGCCATGTATACAGTGTCTTTAGTATTTTTTGACCTGAACCATGGTGGTAGAGTTTTGTCACTGAATTTCTCTCCTTCAAGCTCTATTCCATAAAGCCATGTCCAAAACTTTGTGGTTCAAATTAGTTGTATTCTGCAGTGATGATGAATCTGCCATAAGTGCTTTTTGTCCCAAATCTGTTATTTTGAATCATGGCTTACATTAAGTCCTCAATTGATGTAAAACCGTGATTTTTACTAACCTCAGATTATAGACCACGTTGTTACAGTGTCACATTGAAAGCCTTCTAGTGACTTCATCACCACTGCTCTTCTGCAGTGAATCGTTTGATACATAGTATGTTTCAGAGTAAGTTTCCTCAATCTCCTTATGTTTTCAGATGTTAGAGTTGTTGTATAAACGTTTAAAAAGAAGTTTGACAATTATGACCATGATTATCATGAGCTAATCTCTCAGGCAGAGGTACTTTACTTTTTGTCTTTGTTTGTCACCCTGATCTCTTGTCTTCTTTCCAGTGTTCAATTTTTGTGTATTTAATTGAGTTCTTTGGATCTATTTTTCTTGGAATTCTTGTATTGTATATTCTTCTGGATTATTTGTTTTAGCATGTTTTTGTTTTGTAGCAGATAATCGGCTAAAGAAAGATGGGCTGACTTCTGTGTCAAGTAATATTACATATGTGCAATTACATGTGATATGCATATGTGTGGGTATTTCCAACAAATTAACATTTTGCAAGTAGTATGCATGGTTTGAGATAAAATATGTAAGCCTGCAGCAGCAAACTTCAGAGAGATCCTTAAGTACTTTGGTGCTTGAGAAATCATTTGAAGTCACTCTCTAAACACAAGATGTTGGAAGACACCCTAATGACTCAACCCTACCAGTACAACCCCCTAAAGACTGTATTGGGATATGAATAGATTTTTTAAAATTAACAATGGTCTTTCTGTAGATTTTCCTTATATTCGAGCTGCATATTGTAAGATAGTGTAAAAATGTGAAAGAAATGATGCAACGTAGCCATGTAGTGTTAAACTTTTAGAAAGAATAGAACTCTTACTGATTGAAGGCTTACTGATGTTTTGTCAGACTAATTTTTTGATTTGGGTGAATCAGGGCTGACCTGTTGAGTATGTGTTTGAAGTAGTATCATAAAATCATGACTCCTAAAAAAATCTATTTAATAAATGCAGTATTCTTAAAATCTCAACAGGAAGAAATGGATAGTAATCCCATGGTGTCATCTCTTCTGAATAAACTAGCAAATTACACTAATCTGACTCAAGGTGTTGTGGAACATGAAGAAGATGAAGACAGCAAGCGAAAAGAAGTCAAGGTATTTAAGCTTCTAATAACTTATTGAGTCAAAGCTAGCTACAAAGAAAAGCATTTTTCAACCTGAAAAGAGAATATGTGGACACCTAAAAACAGGAGTGAGATTTGTAATACCGTGTTAATTTGGTGTTATTGTTAGCATATTTTAGGAAGACTTTGCTGTAAAACACTTAGGTAAAAGGTGTGCAAAGCTAGGATCTGAAACCCAGAGTACACCTAGTTTCTTCTTCCTTTCTCTTCTTCTTCCTTGTGACTTTGTATGAGTATCAGTACCTGTTGCCTACCTCTAGTGAGCGTACAGTAGGACTTTTTGCAGGTTTATTAGTATATTTTAATTGCCTAGATTTTTAGATAGTTGAAATTAAGGCAAACTTAAGATGAAGCAGGTCACTCTTTTAAATCTATAAGCATATTTGCACCTGTTAATATAGTAGTACTTTTTCTGAGTATTTGTCTTGGTTTTGTATGTCAAAGTAAGTCTTTTTAAAACTTAATGGATGCATTCCAAGAAAACATTTTGTTGCATACATAAAAAATATTATACTGGGGGGGAGGGGAAGGCATATGCTGTGTTTGACACTTTGCTAAACACACTTGCTAGAAGACAGCAACTGAATTAATCAAGGGTTCTCCAGTTGTCTGCTGGATACCCAAAGTGCCTATCTGCATCTGTGTAGAAGTGGAATGTACACAACAGTTGGGAGTCTGCAATGGCATGTTGGATTGATCCCTCTGTGAGCAGGGGGCTGTTTTGGAAGGAGAAAGCTTGGATCAGAACATGTGACCTGACAGAGTATAAAAACTTTCAGGCAAGGAAGGATGATGAGCTGGATGGTAAGCACGGTGATTGAAACAAAGAAAATGAAGGCAGATGCTGGGAAAGGGAGTCACTTGTCTTTGTGTAGGAGAGAGGTTGCTGCTACTGAATTTGTATGCTGAGCTATGAAGAAAGGAGAAGCACATGAGAATGAGTAAAAGGAAATGAGCACATAGTAGAAGAGAGAGATTGAAAAGGTGTTTGAGAATAAGCTTAAAAGTGTAGGTTATTTGACTGAAAGGGAGATTTTGAGTGGAAGTTAGTACCAGGACAGTGGGCAAGGGTGAGGAATAAAGTTTAGCTGTTGTTTTAGCTTTTTGCTTATTCTTCATTTGTTCGTCTGTGGGCTTTCTTTTTGTTTGTGTAGTTGTGCTTGATGTATATTTGTTTCATCTTATCTGAAGACAGAACTTCAGATGTGAGAAAACTAACACACAGACTTTCCTTAGTGTGATCCCTGTTGTCCATTCAGCTGCTGTGCAGAGGTTTTCATCAGTACAGCACTGTATTACTGCCTCCAGAGCTGACTAGCCAAATAAACACTGTGTCCTCATTGGCACTTAATCTTGTTTGAGCACCATGTGGTGGCCTGATAACACAATTTTTATGCATGTGTCTTAATTTCATTTCTGAAATTGTGGTAGTTATGTAGTAACCTGTCAGAGTAGCATTTTTAATGATGTGAATTAGACAAGTAGTGTTGATGTTGCACATGGATATTGCCCAAGGTGCTGAAAATAAAAATTATAGTCTAAATGGCATGCGATGGTTCCTTGTAAGTACTTGGAAACTTAGTGTTTTCTAATAACTTTGATAATTTGTAAAGCATCCATGCTTGCTTATTTAAATTGATGGCCACTTTTCACAGCCCAAGTTGTGATTCAAGAAGACCTTCTGTATTCGGAAACCTACTGTGCATAACTTTTGCTTCTAACTAGAGTATTTCAAAGTCTGATTTCTCTTCATAAGTGTAGAGGACTGAAACTTTAGTGATGAAGTCTGAATTCTTTTTTGTGTGTCTTGACCTGTGATGATCACCAGCAAATAAGAAGTACAAATATACAACAATACAAATATGTTGTGGCAGTTTTACTATTTTTGCAAAAAGTCAGCTATGCATTTCTCCTTGCTTTGTCTTAAAACCTTGTCTGTCTTTTTTAAAAACTGAAAATACTATTGAATATCATTTTTGTGCCAGCTGTGTGGCAGTTTTTGATCAACTTTTTGCAGGATATAGATGGTATTTTGGCGGTAACATATCTTCAGCCTATAACTTTAGCCTATCACTGGTAACTTTCAGAAGAAAGTTTGTAAAGTGTTGTAATCAACAGATAAAGGGACATCCTATCTCTATCAAGGTTTCATTCTAATTCCTGTGGAACAAGAGTTAGCTATCACAATAGTTTTCTGTCTTTTCAGGATTTTTTCTGCATAAATAGCATATGAATATTTGTGAAGCTGGGTGCTCTGAAGCTACCATTCAATTTCCCTTGGCATTTGTTCATGGAGCATTTGTGATGTTTGTGGAATAAAGTGCTTATGGACTTAAATTACTTAGTGCAAAGGAATTGATGTTCTTACTTTGTTTCCAGGGTCCACGAATGGGCACTTTTATTGGTGTGTATCTTCCCTGTTTGCAAAACATCTTGGGAGTCATCCTTTTCCTGCGTTTAACGTGGATTGTGGGAACAGCTGGAGTTCTTGAGTCTTTCATCATTGTGTTTATGTGTTGTGCTTGTGTAAGTTAACCTTATTTTTCTTTTCTTTTTAAACTGTTGACCAAATCCTCTGTTACAGGAGTACGGATGCCTTCTGAGTATCAAGGAAAGATAACCATGTTTAATCATATTGGTTAAATTGCACTGATACTTAATCAATATGGTTAAATTGAGACAGAGGGGTTATATATTTAAGCAGTGAGTGTAGCATGTCATACTAGCCTGTATGGAGTTTCTTTTGAGTTGATCACAGTAAGCTTTTGTTTGAAGTATTATATAAGTTTTATTAAATCAGCTTTTAGCTAATATTTCATTATTTACTTTGAGATCTAACTGTTCTGCTTTTTGCAACTTCAGAACAAACTGAGTTATAAACTACAAATCAAACTACAGCATTATGTATGTAAAGTAATATTTTAGGATATGAGACTACTAGTAGATATTGTCATAACAATGATGCAATCAGTTTGTCACTTCTTTTTAATTGGAATAATAAACATACTATTTTAAGTATATTCAGTGGTCTGTGTTCTTCCTGTTCTTTTTAAAGACTGTCTCAAATATGTAAATTAACTGACTCTTCTACTGAAAAATTCAGTACTTGATTTGCATGAATATCCCAAACCAAAGATAAGGTAACTATAACATCTTAGTTTAAAAAAAAAAATTTCTAGTTTCATTTGATTACTGTTTTGCTCACTCTTTGAAAAAAAAAAATCCCTTCAAAAGTCTAGTATTTTAAATTTCCTCTATTTCATCTTTCCACAGACTATGCTAACTGCAATTTCAATGAGTGCTATAGCAACAAATGGTGTAGTTCCAGGTAATGAAGAATTTTATCTTAAATGGCGAATTGTCAAATGATGGAAGTTTAAAGCTGGGATAAGAAATTATAGTCTCAAATATCAGAAGTAATGCTCTTGTGTCAAATGCATATTTCCTTTTAATTGATTACATGAACAACTTTTTAATGTGAGATGCAGTCTTTTACTGGACTTTGCGGGTATTATGATCTGCAGCACATCTTTGTCATCAATCACTTGATCCTGTTTTAATGAAAGATGTTATAATTTGAATTAATGGAGACTAGTCTTCACATAAAGCAAATTTCTTTACAAATAATACTACTGCTTTTTGCTCTCCTGAATTTGCCTATGTTCCATCTAAAAACTGGAGTTATTTATCATGTTTTCTGCAAGAACAAAAACCAGTCTGCTGGCAGAAGTATTTTTCTATATAAGCACTCTAGGTTCTGCTCATCTCCTTGAATTTTCAGGATGAATGGATAGATAGATGAATTTATTCAGCTTCATAATTAAATAGGTTTTTTTTTTTCAGACGCAAAATGAGTTAGCCATTGAAGCTCTTATCCTTTCCAGTTTCTCAACACATTAATTGATAGTTCTGATAGTCAGGTATTGTTGTGAACTCTCAACAGTGTACCTAATGAACTTCAAAGAGTTGCTCACTTGCAGAGCTTTTGTAGCTTAGTAAGGGTTTTCAGAACTGTTACATAAGTTGTTGGGCAAAAGTTAAAGCTACAATTTGTGTAGGATGTAGAATAATTGTATTATAATTGTATTTCATGGATACAGTACCATATATGAAATAAAAACACAATAGACAATTTTGTTTAAAAGGCTTGTATTTTATAATGGAGTTATTCAAATTAGCATGCCGATAACTAAAATGTTCTGCTCTTTCTCCTCTCAAATTTTTAAAGTTCATTGTAAAGGTTTTGTTTAACATCTGTCACAGACATCTTTGAAATTGGCAATTCTTACACCAGACAGATTAATTTTCACTTTTTTGTTGTTGGTGTCAGTTTCTTAGAGAAATGATGCTTTTCCTGGAATATATGCAGAAGGCAGAAAGCGCAGATAAGAACCTAGGATTTAAGGAGACCTGAGCAGCAGGATCTTTTGCCATTGTATGCAACAGCATTATATTTAGTAAAAGGACTGATGATACATCATAATATCTTAGTTTGTTCCTTATTCGTTCGTGTTGAAAACATTGAAGCCTGTGGAACAGGCTGCCCCGGGAAGTGGTGGAATTGCCATCCCTGGAAGTGTTCAAAAAACAAGTAGGTGTGGTACTTAGGGACATGGTGGTGGACCTGGCAGTGTTCGATTAATGGTTGGACTTAATGATCTTGTAGGTCTTTTCCAACCTTAATGATTCTATGAAAAACAGCTTCAGACTCTGCACATTGATGTATGTTTATTTAAAATGAAACACTTCCTTTCTCTGTCACCTCCTTCTTTCTCAGTTGTCACAAGGGGGACAAATATAATGAATTTAAGAGTAGATGGAGAGGAAACCAGAGAGAAGAGTTTCCTTTGAGGAAGTTGGGTGAAATTCTAGAAAAATAAATGAAGAACTTGAAACTTACAGCCTTATTGAGGGAAATGGTACAATGGATATGTGGTAGTGGTGTAGTTATGACTTAGAGAAAGAGGATGCATATGTATGGGAAATAAGAGTGAGATTAATTGAAAAATTCAGGGTCAAAGTGACTAGTATATGAGTAGACAAGAAAAAGCAGTCCCTACCTAACACTTCTAAATGGTGCTGAAAAAAACCCATGGTCTGTAGTGAGAATGGCAATGGTTTCATATACAGAAAGTAAAAATAATGTATATCAGTGAAAAAGATTCTATTTTGTCCCTATCTCATAAAGCAATTATATTGGAAATTTATTGTTTGATAGGGAAGAGCTTAAGGTTAGAAGCTAAAGATTCTTTCACATCTATTTACACCTGTATATCCTTTTCTAATTTACTTTTGTTTAACTTGTGGAATTTTTCCTTTTCTTTCTTTTGTTTTTACTTCTGTTCCCCAGAAAATGCACGTGGGGATATTAATCTTGAAATGTACATTCTAATTGTCTAGTTGGTATAGATATTGACTACAGTATTGGCATGAGCATGTCAATGGAGACACATGCAGTGGTTATCTTGGTTATGTTGATTGAATTATTCAAATTTGTATTCTCTACTGCCATCCTTAATCTGAAGGCCTGGAGGTGTTCTGTGTGTCTTTTTTTTTTTGTTTTTTTTGTTTTTTTGTTTCGTTTTGGTTTTTTTTGTTAAATTCACAGCTGGAGGCTCTTACTACATGATTTCAAGATCTTTAGGGCCAGAGTTTGGTGGAGCAGTGGGACTTTGTTTCTATTTGGGCACAACCTTTGCAGGAGCAATGTACATTCTTGGTACCATTGAAATTTTATTGGTAAGTACTATTTTCTCTTAAGACTAAATGTATTTGGGCTGTTTTGGGAGGTTGCTGATGAATGCCTTTGGTCTAAAATGCATTCTAGTTTCATTGTTAATGTTTTAATACTGCATTTTCAGTATGTTGATACTTATTCTTACTCAACTTGTAACTGAGAAAGTTACATTTTTATCAGTAATACAAAAATAAATTAGAGGTTACTTGGTGTACGTTTGTTCTGCTTAACATAGGACCTAAGCAGAAATCTCCTTCCAAATGGTAGTCTGTGAGGCTGGATCAGACAAGCATTACCAGGGTAACTCCTTGCTGCCCAGTGAAAAGTTGTGAAGAACATGAAGGACATATCTCCTGTGAGGCGGGAGTTAATACTCTATCCCACTTCCTCATTTCGAAACTATTGGCTTTGAAGTATGTTTGCAAAGATGCTGTGGAAGACTGCCTACATGGCAGTGGCCCGGCTACTATGTCTTTGCTTCATCCAGGAGGGACCAGACAGTTATTGGTCACCAGAAACTGCAGATACGCACAGGAGGTACTTCAGAATTCTTTCTTGTTACTTACCGTGATCCATGTCATCAAATCCAGGCTTTTTTGAATTTAAATTAGAGATAGTCCCACTGCTGCTTGCTTGTGTGATCTGATCTATAGTAGCAACACAAGCACATGTTAAATTGTGGATTGAATTTTGTGCACTGTTCTCCCTATTAGAGTCATGCTGAGTTTATGTATTTCTAATAAATGTGGATGGGCTTCAGCTACAGAATCTGAAGTGAAATGCTGCCCAGGATACCTGGCAAGGAAAGGACCTCAGAGTAGACCCCTGTCATAGCCACAAGGCATGAGTATTGCTTTTTTTTTTTTTTTCCTCCCTCGGGACATGGATTATTGGGAGAGACAAAAATCAGTCATCTGCCTGTGATTTTCTGTGTCAAAGGCTGTGAACAGCAGGGTAACAAAGTCCACAAGAAAATCTTCTGGAGTACCATTGTACAGAGTCTGATACTTCTGCAACTTCATAATGTGGGTTTTCAAACGATGTATACTCTACTTGTAACCAGTTTTTCAGTTTGCTTTCTTTTTCTTCCATGATGATGTGACAATTTTCATGTTTTCCAGCATTCTAGTAAATATTAATTTACTAAACTTTAATTTAAGAAAATTCTAGTAAAGAATTGTCTACATCTATTTTTGGATTTTACTTCTGAACATATCATGATATCTTCCTGTTCAAAGTTCTTCCTGCTTTTAGAAGTTACATTATTTAAGAATAGTCTTTTTAGATGTTGTTTTGAAGGATTGGAGTTGCCTCAAGTCCCAATACTCCCCTAGTAGCTGAGCAGAGAGGGGTTTTTTTAGGGGTGCTAGAAGAAGGAATAAAGGTAGTGCTATGTAGTGTCGTACACAAATGTCTCAGAACTATAAATCAGTTTGCCTTCTCACATGTATTTATCAGTATGAGTCCTATAAGCTATGTTTCCAACTTCTTTTCAGGTAGAACACAGAACAAAATTATGTGAAATAGAGTTCTGTAAGAGAATCTTGTTTGAAATTACAGTAGTTCAGTGTCTGTTTTAGCACAGGAGTAAGCTTTGTCACACTGATCTTAAATTGTGCTGTTGCAATTTTAAATTAAAATTTTATGGAAGTATAACACGAGCTATAGTATTGAAAACTATTTTTAGTTTTTATTATACTTTTGTTTGATTCTTCATATTTTGTTTCAATTAATGGAAATCTGATTTGAGATAGTTTATGGTTTGGGTTTTTTTCTTTTAATTTTTGTCATGTGCTCCTTCCTTTTCCCTCCCAAATCCCCTAGCAGTCTTTCCTGTTTGGCAGACACATGAATTTGAGGAGTGGAAACTCTTTAACGGGAGAGAAGAAGCTGGAGCAAAAGCTGTATCTTATTCTCAAAACTTGTTTTTCTTCACTGTCGTTTCTCCCTTCCTTCCTTTTATATTTACACTTTGTAAATGCCCATATTATCTGGTTAAACTAATTTGTGTAAACAGAACAGGTATAGAAGGTTAGATTTTGTAGTTCCAGTAAATGATTTCTTAATAAAATGTTCATTATTTCATGTTTGATAGTTTTCCATATCTCTTGCAGACCTATATTTCTCCAAGTGCTGCTATATTTAAAGTGGAAGAGGTTGGTGAAGAAACAGAGGCTATGCTGAACAACATGAGAGTCTACGGAACATGTATTATCATTCTGATGGCCATAGTAGTTTTTGTGGGAGTAAAGTATGTCAACAAACTTGCACTGGTCTTCCTTGCCTGTGTGATTCTTTCCATCATTGCCATATATGCTGGAGTTATTAAAACTGCATTTGATCCACCTGACTTTCCGTAAGTCCAATATCCAAGTTGTGTGGGTTATTTAAAAGGAAAAAAAAGTCTGGGGAGGGAATAGCTACTGTAACCATTTCATGTTTTAAGCTAAACTTCAAAATAGGAGCACATTGGCTTCAATGGTAGGTTTATGTGGTTTAGGTATGATGTGCTCATTTGTTATTCCGAGTTACACATCTGAATCTTTCTCTCATTTTTCATAAGATTGATAATTCTAGAAAATGTTCTTTGGTGCTTAAAATTACTGGTTCTTTTTCCATTCACACTTAAGGAACAAGAAGGTGAGGTTTGCTGACAGTAAATGCAGCTGCTTTATCTAAAGGTTTAGACTAAAAATCTATAGAATAAAGTAAAAAGGTCAAAAAAAACATTGTAGCTATGAACGAGAGTTATGAAAGAAATATGCTCTCAAACTTTGTGTTACGAGGAAATTTTTGGAACTTCCATTTCTCCCTACTTAAAATCAAGACATTGAAGTGTTTAAATTTGCTTGTGTTTGTGAAGGCTTTCTTTTTAATCAATAAAATTTTGTTGTTGTTACATGACACATTTCTTCTCAACACCTTCAATTTGTTTACCTCGTAGCTTACTAAGAGTTACTGCTTTACTCCAGTTGTCAGGTGCATTTTACTTTACTCCGGTTATGTGAGTTACATTTTTGTGCATCTTTCTGTTCAAAGGGAAAACAAAATTGCTTAAAACATTATCAAATAGGCCGATAACTCTTATGAAGCACCATGCAGGACTGAATTTATCTTCTGCTGTATGGATGTTACAGAGTCAATATTACTTTGACACATTGGTAATTGCATTATGAATTGAGCATTAGAGCAGTATTTGTGGGCTATTCTGTAACATCATGCCAAGTTTCTATAGAGAAGATAAGCGTGATCAAAAATAGTGATATTGAATAAAACTTGTGTTTCTTACAGTAACTTCCAGTGGGGAAATATTAATATGTTTTAGTCACCTATATTAGTAAAAGGGTTTATCTGGATGTGTAGCATAGGTAAGACTTATTACCAAGTTCCTGGAAACCTTATATGTGGCTGCTACTGGGATATCATTATATTGGGGAAAAAATATAAAGAAAGGTTATTTTCCCATAAATATAATTGTTTATATTTATAGCCTGCCTCAAAATGAGAAACTCAAGTGTGGTTTTGTGTAATGGTAAGACTGATCTGATGGTGGTTGTTAAAAGAAAGAAAAAGAAAACAGTTTGCACTAGCTGGTTAGTTAGGTTGATACCACTAGCTGCCATCAAGTATAGATGGTGAAATGGTTTCGCTCATGATCTCCCAGTTGAATCTAACCGAAAGAAGTTTCCATTGTTTTTATCTATTGAGTCACCAAATCAATAGCAATTAAAAAGAAAAATGAGCAAGGCAAGTGACAAGATGATCTCTTTAGCATCAATTTTCTGTTAAATCTGCTCAGCTTGTGTGATGCCATACCTTGAAGCTGCACTGGCGTATCTGCCTAAGCTGCATGTTTTAATTGATGTTTCTTCTTTTGTCTTAGATGTATGTCATTCCATTATTAAGCAAGCCTAGAATAGAGATCTCCTAAATATCTTTTCTGTAGTTTAGCAAAGAAATATACCTAGATCCTTACTATTCGGTGCTGATAGGAATTTACTTTTGACAACTGTTCTGACTTTTCTAATTTCTTTTTCATTCCTGAAATAAATCATTTGCTTTCTGATACATGATTCTTTAATTTGTACTCCCATCACTGTTGTTAAATTTTGCTTTTAACCTTTCTGGTTTATTTCCTACCATTTGGATCATAATATTTTTGAGGATCATCTGAAGTTTTTATTTTCTAGAAAAGGGCATGATTTACTTGCTTAATCTTACTTTTATATTTTCTTCATCAGACTCATCTTTTTATTAAGTTTATAAAGTATTACTTAATTTTATTTCTTTCTTACAGGACTGAATGCATTGTGATCTCTGTTATTTAGTAGTCAAGCTGCTTAAATTGATTGATTGTACTTTCTAAAGAATAAATCAGAAGGCAAAATAGCTGCTAATACTATAAAGTAGAAATATTTGATCCATATTTTAAGGACTATTGATGATAGTTGTAGATGTAGAAACTATATACTGTTTTAGTAGATGTAGTATAGGCCTTAAGATAGTGTAAATGACAGGTTTCTGAAGAAGTCTAATGGACAAAAAATGGCTTAATGCACAGGAACACTGATTTTATTTTTCATGTTTATAGTATCTGTCTCCTTGGAAACCGTACATTGTCAAAACGCAGCTTTGACGTCTGTGCCAAATTTACTGAAAACAATAATGAAACAAAGACTACACCTTTATGGCGTCTATTCTGTGATAGTTCTTTGCTTAATGCTACATGTGATGACTACTTTAGTCTCAATAATGTAACAGAAATTCAAGGGATTCCAGGAATAATGAGTGGAGTTCTAACTGGTAAGTTGTAAAGCACAGTGATTTTAAAATTTTTGGACATTATTAATTTGACTGATACCTGGTTAGTAATGTAGTAGTCTTGTCTGTCATTACTTCTTTAGCTTTAATCTATTTGTGTGAAAGATTGCTACCTTGAGCACGCTCCTTCCTATAAAATTTTCATCTGGTTTTAGAATCTTAGTATCAAGTGCTTTAATTTGGGAGTTGTTGGAGTTTTATAGGCATTCTTCCAAAAGCCATTGTTGATCAAAAAGAAAAAGGTAATAAAGTGCTTATCACAGCTATTTTTTTTTAATGTGTGTGCCAAATATACGTTTCAATGGGCCATTCATTAACACATTTTCAAACTCTCCTGAGGGAGAACTTATTTCCAGTTCACAGGTGGTGCAATGAGGAATGAAGTCCTGTGGCTTTTCCAATGTGTACAACAAGTTAGTGATTGATTTCAAGAAAAGCAGTCTACAAAGTGTATAGACTTTCTTCTGTTTACAGATCTGTACAGTTGTGACAGCTTGGAATTCCAATTGAACCAAGTAATAAGATTCATCTTAAATGTGTAATACATTGTATTGTACACGCACAAATGTTTCTGATACCTCTCCGCTGCTTTCCCTTTAAATGAGGTTTGATTTATATAAATATGCAATGGTACATAGGGACACTAGACAATCACTGCTACTGTAGTAATCCAATTTAAAATACCAAATATAAACTGTACAAATACATAACAAGATACTAAATGAAACATGGGCTTCTCTTAATTTAAATTTGTGTTTAAAGAAAATAATTTTCTCAAAGAAAAGTGAAATTATTTATGATCTGAAATGCTTGTTACAAGAAATATGACTTAGAGTTTGTTCTCTGCATTTTATAATTTACCATATGCATATCAACAATTTGTCATGAATATTTTTGCATTTCCTGCCCCAGGTCACAAGGCAGCTGTATGTTCTCATTTTTTGCTACCCTGTAAGATTTAAATTCCTCTTTTACTTTTCAGAGGTTTCAGGCTGAGCACTATATCTTTTTTCCTTACGAAAAGATGTGCTTTCGTTCCTTTCACTGTTTAATATTTCTTTGAAGTTGAAATCCTGTATAAAAGTACATTTTGCTAATTTATTCTCACATTTACACTAAAATCTCTAAAAGACCATTAGGAGTCTGCTGAAAGCTCTGTGTAAGTTATACACTTTCCAGTGTTAACTGCTTTTTGCTTACCTGTAGTGAATTTCATCAATTGCGTTATGTTTAGTCTCTGAGTCTGGTATGATTTTTTTTTTTTTTTTTTTGTTCTGGTAGTTCTTTGCAGTTGGTTTTGCTTCTGCAACTTTGAATTAACTGAATATTGCCAGCAGGCTGCCTCATCTTGGTGCTAGCTGCTGTTTTCAGGCTGTTTGAGTACTGGTTACATCCTGCTGCTCATCCTTGTAAGCTTACTAGTGGCTCTTCTGCATTACAAAGCTGTATTTACATTTATTTTTACCTGTTGTTTTCTGTCTTTGAACCATTCTTTTAATCTATGTGAGGGGTTTTCTGCTTATCCAATGGCTACTATAGATTTCTTGGGTGAGGAATATTTCAAAAACATGGGAGATACAGATGGACTGATCTAAGTGGACTACCTTCATTTATGTTTCACTCAAGGAATTTGAATACTCTTGACAATTTTCTTTTACAAAAACTAAGTTGAGGCTTTCCCAGTTTTTCAAAATTCGAGAAAAACTAACTACTGGTTTTGTCAGAACTCAAAGATAACTCCTATTTTTATTGCCTCTCAGTTGCTATTGTTGCTGTTGACTGTTCATGTGCAGTTGCTACTTGTGAGACTTTAGTTTCTGTGTCTCTCTGAAACACTTTTAAATAAATAAGTTGACATTACGTTTGTCCTTGGTAGCAATGCGATTTCATGTCAAACTCAGGTCTTTAAGTGTTCTTGGAGGTTTCGGGCTGAGTACTGCTTCTTCTGCATTTGGAAATACATGCTCTGCTTCTGCTCACTGATTAACACTTCTTTGAACAAGAACTCTCCGCAACAATGCATTTCACTATCCTAGTGACACCTGATGCTAAAACTAGGTGTCCTACTTCCTGAGTGTGAGTACATATTCTGATACTTAGTGTAAGCTTGAGCTTGACTGGCAGAGATTCCTCAAGGAGAGTTTTCTTCCACTTGATATATGTTCTGCATTGTGTGAAGACTTTGGAGCTGCAGGCTCTGCGCATTAAAGTTTCTTGAGCTGTGACTGGTAATATTCACGTATCACGACTGGATGTCTCATGAAGTGTGCTAAGTCCTCACACCATTTACTGGGCACTCATATACAGTAAGCATGCATCTCTTATGCACCTTCTGTGAATGTTGTCCTACAATAATAAATCATTCTACAAGTTGCTGACTAACCCTAACAAAAACAATAACAGTTCTGCAAATACCTTTAATCAACCTTGTTTTGCTTCATGGTAGCCTGTTGGTCTGATACTTTTGACCAGATCTTGTGTGTGTATCCTAAATGTTGCTAGAAGAGCCTTAGCAATCCATGAATGGTTCCAGAAGGGACAAATGTCTGGCTGGACTCTTCCGAAAAGTGACTCTCTTTTCTCCTCCTAACTTTTAAGTCTGCTTGGATTATCACTTTTGGGGAAAATGAGCATAGGAAAGCTCTGTGTGACATGATACGAAATGGGAAAGTGATTTCTATTTAACAAAATATGTAATCTGATTTTACTCACTTGTGCTGGCATGCACAGTTCCACAATTAAGTTGTACGCATTAGAGTGCTCAGGCCATTGTCACTCCTGTGTCGTACTGATTAAAGGACGCAAGCTGTTCAGTCCTCATTAAGTGTTTAAGTGCTTTTGATTGGCAATTGCAAACTGATTTTTGGACTCTCTTCTTATGTTCCACAGGGAGTAGATGCTAATTTGGAGATCTTGTCTTACTTTACATCACTCCTGAAATCTCTGCTAAAATTTCTGAAATCTAGAATTCTCTTGTTTCCGTAACTCTTCTTACGGCTTCAGTCTTACCTCTGGACCAGTCTGTTACTTCTCTTTGTTTGGTTGAACTAATACACATAGCATTCTGTAGTGTTAATACTTTTAATCTTTGCTCTGATTTCTTTTTTACTTCTCATGCATACTTCCATGTATGCTTACCAGTTGTAGATTTCTGTTAAAAATCTGGAAATGTGTACCCTATCTTAAGGTTCAAAGTTAATCTCCTATTGTGGTCAAGGTAACTTCTTGCTATTATAAAGGCTTAGAGTACTGTACTTAAGTTCTCTGAGGTTGTTCAGAATGGCTGAAAATTTGCTATTTGATCATCCTGGCTGTCCATGAGAATTGTTTATTTCTGTGCTGTAAAATCCTTTGCCTTCTTGACAGAGTGGGAGAGTATATCTACTTTGTTTCCTCACATGTGGTAGCACAGCTTGTCTCATTTTAAAACAAGAAACAGTGTGGGCTGTTCTCACAATCTTGTCAAGGTGCACAACCAGTGTTTCCACAAATGTAAGCTCTCAAAAGTTACTGGCTCTTCGACCTGCCAGTCTTCAAACAAACATCTTTAGTTTGCTAGGAAATTTGAGCCACATTCTGCTGGGATTTTTTTGCTTATCAGTTATCTTCTGGACTCTGGTTACCCTGCTGTTGTCACCATGTGGAAATCTTTAGCCATGAACAGCTGAATTTGAACTGTTATCCAGGATTATTCTGTACAGCAGGTCTCAAAGAACTCAAGTTACTGTTAAGTAGCATTTCTTTTTTGTACTGCTCCTCAAAATACAAGGCAGAGGAATATTAGTATATATTAAGATTGCCTGAACCTGGAGATAAGTTTCCTTATTTTTCACAATAGTATATCTGTATGCCTGTGCAATATAAGTGTACATTTACAAATATACTAGTATTTAATTCTATAACTAAATTTGTCTTTAAAGGAAGAGAAAATTTTTAGGACACATTTCACACTACTACGTTTTTAATGGCATTCAATGGGAATGTGCACGAGTTACAATTGGTATTAATCATACTGGGAAATGTCATGATTTTTGTGTAGGAAAAGGCATCTGATTCATAGGATTATTGCATTCTCACTAGCTGATGTCCTGAAACAGAGAGATGACCATGACTTTTTGTTTCCCCCCACCCCCCCTTTTAGATAATCTCTGGAGTACCTATTCAGAAAAAGGATCAATAGTTGAGAAAAAAGATCAGCCATCAGTTGCTGGATCAGAAGAGTCAAAAATGAGTGGACTTCCTTATGTTTTTACAGACATCATGACCTACTTCACAATGCTTGTTGGGATTTATTTCCCATCTGTGACAGGTAGATACAACTATTTTTATTGAGTGAGGATATGTACGTATATCTGGAAAAAAAAAATCATGTATGTGAATGTTTATTGATGACACATGATGTTGCCAGTTTCTGTGTCCAAGGTTATGTACTTGAAAACTTGTGGTTCTAGGGAGACATAGCTGGTGGCTTGTTACTTTTGGAGGTTATAGGACTTAAATAAGAAATCTATTTAAGGGCTATTTTCTATGTCTGGAAAGAAAGCAAAATCCTCATGTGTTGCTAAATGCTTATTCAAAATTAGATGCCTATCATTATAATATTTTAATCTTCAAAGGCATGAGAGAACAGTTTAATAGCGAAATGCTTGTTTCCAGTGTCCAAGCTGCCTGGTTAACTGCCTGGGATTTGTTTAAATGTCCAGTATTTTTTTGCCACTGTAACTGTGTAGACTTTTTTGTCAAGCTTAAAGGTTAGACTAGTTGTATTTCATTTTCTTCAGCTTGCGCTTGACTGAAACAACCAGACACGTTTTTCTTCACAAGTCCCAGCTGAAGCAATTGTAATATCAAGTAACAGAATAGAACTCCAGTTGGAAGTCACAGCAGTGTTTGCTAGTGGAATTCACTGTTTGAACCCCACTGTTCCCATTTCTTTACTTCAGACTCTGTTACCAACATGTCATCATATCTGAACCTGTGGTTAAGGTTTCATTCCATGGAGTTTGACAATGTTTTTCCACTGCAACATCTTGACATTTAGCTTCCACGTTTTGGTTCCAGTGGTCAGGTCAATTCTATGAGAGAAGAATTAGTTTTACTGTATGGGTTTCTTTCCCTCCTATCCCAGTATGTGCTAGAAAATACTTCTGTTCTCTTTTTGGATTCAAAGGCATGTTTGTGTATGTGTGATTTGCTTATTCAACAGTGGGTAGTGGCACCAATTTCTGAATAAAATGAAGGTATAAATTGAGGGTTTGTGCAGGACTATAATACACTTCTGCTCCACTGGTAGTCTCTGAGTTAAATCTGGTTTAAAATTAGATATTCTTTTAGTTACTAGCATGGAGTTATTATTAATTGTTTTTATGACATAAATTTTGTCTCTTTTTAAGGTATTATGGCAGGTTCAAACAGATCTGGAGATCTAAAGGATGCTCAGAAATCTATTCCTACTGGAACAATTTTGGCTATTTCAACTACATCTTTTATTTGTATCCTTTATGCTATGACTTCTTTTCTAGTCTTCATTTTGTAGGTATAACAGGTTTTTCACTGGAAGGTCATTAGGGTTGCCTGAGTATAAAATGAATGAAGTCTAACCTGAAAATAAATACTTTATATTTGTCTAAAATATCAGTATTATTTATAAATACTATTAAAATATGTAAAATATTATTCATAAATATATTCTGTAGTCTACTAGTGCTTCAAATTCTGGGATATAATTGATGTTTTCAGTTAAGTGATGCAAAGGTTTTTAGCATTATGCTTCAGTTGGCAGATTGTTGTTATGCTCAGTATAGCCAAATCTTAAACCAAACCACCAGCAATAGAAGTTGTTGGTCCTTTGAAACCTAGATTACACAAGTGCTTGCTTATTTGGATGAGAAAATACCTGTTCTGTTACATGATGTGTGAACTGACTACTTCCAATACTTCACAAATAACTGTGTATCAAATACAATCATAAAGAGCATAAACTAAAAAATTGTAGCAGGGAAGAACTAAAAAAAACCAAACAAAAACTAACCATGAAACACCCCCCAAACACACACTTCATTATCACAGAAATATTCATTTCATACCTAGGTGAAAAACAGTAGGTTTTCCCCTCTGTGATTATTTATAGAGTAATCTTCCTTCAGTCTCAGCAACAGATCTCTCCTGTATAGTGTTATTTGGTGCCTGTATAGAAGGTGTGATATTAAGAGATAAGTAAGTAATATTTAACTTCCAATTTTACAGGGAATGTATGTAATCATAGGTTACGTTAATAGGACTTATTAATGGCTCTTCTGTGAAATATGTATGTGGTATATATTTCTTTTGCTTAGGTTAAAACTGGAGGGAAAGTGTCTGTTAAACTGAGATGGCTGCAAAAACTGGTCAGGTTATCAGGCTGTATCCCTTCAAGAGGCAGAATCTAAGAGAAATGTTTGAAGTTGAACCAGCCTAATGAAATGTTCTTGATGAAGAAAATTGTAATTAGTGTTTGTACAGCTGAAGGACGGGGATAAGGGAGTGATAATACTTTGGAAGAAGTAATATGCTCTTCAGGAACAAAGGAAAAAAGTTTGAGAGTTACATGACAAGGAGAGTTTGAGGCTGCAGTGCACCATCAGACCTATGATTCCCTAGGATGTATGACTATTTTTAGTTTTAAAATACCAGTTGTACATCAGGAGTCATGACAATTTTCAACGATATAGTTGCCTGATGACAATAAAGGCACAATATGAAGCATGAAAGGAATAGATGCAATCTATGTGAGTATGAAGAGAATCCCCAGATTTTGATCAATTTCCCCATTAGGAGAAGTTGGTTAAGATGAAACTGTTGTCAGGTTTCACATTTGTTTTCTTGCTGGTGTCTTGTTCTGCTTTCTGCTGAGGCCCATGTTTGCTTTTGGTAATGAAGCAGTGACGTTGGGATATTGTTTAAAAGGTGGTGGAGTTGATGCTGAGACAACTTATTTCATTAGTCTGGATGGAAAACCCCAAGTTAAAAGCTGGATTTAATCAACACTAATAGAAAAAGCAGCAAGGGATCCACGAAAGGCTTTCAACAATGTGGCTCTTGCAGCATCCTCATAGGCAATCCTCTTCTGGAGGGCTGTGTCCAGTTGTGGCTCTTCAGTACAAGAGAGACCTGGACATCCAGAGAGACTCCTGGAGCAGGTTCAGCAGAGAGCTACAAAGATGATAAATGGACTTCTCTATTATGAGGAAAGGCTGAGGGAGCTGGGCCAGTTCAGCCTTGAGAAGAGACAACTGAGAAAGGGGACCTCATCAGTGTATGTAATGTATTTAAGTATCTAAAAGAGGGGTGCCAGGAATATGGAGCCAGGCTCGTCTCCATGGTGCCAACCAATAAGACAAGAGGCAATGGGCAGAAGCTGATGCACAGGAACTTCTGCCTGAACATGAGGAAGAACTTCGGTACTGTGTGGGTGACCGCACACTGAGCAGATTGGCCAGAGAGGTTGTGGAGTCTCCCTCACTGGAGATATTCAAGAACTGTCTGGATGCAATTCTGTGCAATGTGCTCTAGGATGTCCCTCCTTGAGCAGGGAGGTTGGACCAGATGACCCACTGTGGTCCCTGCCCACCTTACCCATTCTGTGATTTTTACTTTAAAATGGTATTTCTACATCAGTGAAAATATCAGATATGTTTTTCTTCAAAGAAAATATAAAAGCCAAATCAAACTGCCCAGGAAATAGTAAATGAATTCTGAAATTAGAAATCAATGCAGAGCTAATATCTATAAACTCACATTTTTTTGAAATTTACTGGGCCGGCATGCAATTTTGCAAGCTGTCATCTGTCATTAGAGTAGGTTGTATTGTAGGAAGAGCCTTGAATCTATGAACTTCCATTTACAGTGCTGCCAGTTCTTAATTGGCTGAAAACCACCATAACAGTAAGGTTCATAGGTTTTTAGTCTGGTTTAAAAACTGGGATTTGGCGCTTTTTTCATTATGATTGTCACATCTGCAATGGAAAAAAGTAGGTTGTACATCTTTCTTGTATCTTGAATCTCTTCAAGTTATTCCTATCCTGTGTTTAGTTAAAAAACAGGCATTAGAATTTGAATTAAGAATAAATGTGCAGTTGTACATATCTTCATGTAATATCTTTCTTGTATCTTGAATCTCTTCAAGTTATTCCTATCCTGTGTTTAGTTAAAAAACAGGCATTAGAATTTGAATTAAGAATAAATGTGCAGTTGTACATATCTTCTGTAATATCTTGTCACAGAAGCATGATATGGTTTTTGTTCTATAACTTTAAAAAGTGCCTTTTTTTTCCCCCATCTGCTGAAAATAGTATGTAGTCATGCATCCAAACTTGGGCATATGAAAGAATTTGAACACTGGCTTATTAATTAACTTTATTGGTGGGTTTCTTGACCCAGTTTTAAAAGCAGGTCTGCAAAGATAAAAAGCATTTAATTTTTCTTAATTTTTCTTCCCTTTCCTTTCTGTAGACTTTTCCTCTGGTGTTTTATTTTGAAAAACCTGAAAACACTGGGAAAAAATAACAGTGCTATCACGGTACTGATAGCCTTAAAATTAATTTTGGCAGCTTACTAACAACAGTAAGATGAACTGCAAGAACCTTCCTTGCTTTTAAATCAAAAATGTCAGTTTGAAAGGGGGTGAGGAAGGAATAACATTCTTGTAGCTTGTTCAAGTAATCCCTAAATTAACATAAAGTTAGGCATCTAAAAAAAAAGGGGGAGATAATACTGGATGGGACACTCAGGACTGTAATGAAAGCACCTGTTCCTGACTTCTATCCACTTGTTTGCTGTAGTAAATTAAAAATTTTCAGGTAGCATAACAGTCAGAAGAGGTGGGAAACTTGCAATGGTTGTGTCTAGTAACGTCTCTGTTTACTTCTTGTGTGTCAGTGTCACACTATTAAAAGGAGAGGCTAATACTTTGTTTTGGGAATCTCCTGCTTATGCCCCAGGGTACACCTGTATTACTTGTAGAACAGATTTCTGTTCCTAGCTAGTTTCTAGCTGTCACAAGAATCTATAAGATACACATGTTCATAGTCTTGCTATTGCTTTTAATTCTGTAAAGTTTGCCAAGATATCTGTTAATTGCTGCATGCCTGCTTAGAGGCAGCACTTAATGTGAAGCAATTATAATGTCTTCTTTAAAACAGCAGAACGAAGAGGAATTGCTGGGTTGCGAAATCCTGTAGTTCATAATGTAACGTAGTGTTTATTTTTAAAAAGTGCTGTTGTCCAGAATGATTGAAATGTGGATTTTGAAGCTATTGTAAAAGTTATTTTGATGCTTACTGATTCTTTTTTGTTTTGTTTTATTTTTGTTTCCCATGTTCTTTCCTAAGGTTTGGAGAAGCAGTTAATGGAAATCTAGTGGTTGGTACACTGGCCTGGCCTTCTCCATGGGTTATTGTGATTGGTTCATTCTTTTCAACATGTGGTGCTGGTCTCCAGAGTCTCACTGGTGCACCCCGTCTGTTGCAGGCCATTGCAAGAGATGGCATTGTACCGTTTATTCAAGTGAGATTTTTTGTTGTTGTTACAGTACTCCAAATGTGGCTTCTATTTTGACAAAAAAATGATGAGGCATTATTTCTGCTGTTCCAGTAGAATGTGAAGAAAAGATTTGGAGCTTGGTTCTATTTGTGTACAATAATAGATCAGACTATTGTAGGACACAGTTTGAGCTTCAATACTTCTGTGCAATGCAATTTAATTATATTTGTACTTACACTTAGAAGTTAGTGGTTCCAGACTGAGAATACAGTTGTTCTATAAATGGAAATAAAAGAACTAAGAAGCAACTAATAACTGAACTTTTAGACTCCAGGCTGCATTTACAGCTTGTATTTGTGAACAGAATTATTAAATCTCACTATGGAATGGCATAATACTTCTCCTATTATAGAGATACAATTCTATTTTTTATTCATTTTTGCAAGCTAAATGAAGTCAGCAAAGATGTAATGATAGAATTCTATCCCATGACATGAAGATTTGTTCCAGTATCTCTGTGCACAATTTAAAAATAAATAAATCAGATTTTTCTCTAAGTAATGGAGCTGACAAACAGAAAATGATGAGAGAATTCTTGCTGGGCTGCTTCTGCAAAACACAGACAACTAGAGTTAAAAACAAGTAAATAAAACTCCAAAAGATAATAGTGTCTAGAGAGCAAAGCTATGATCTCTGTTTTGGAGTTTGAAAGTTTACCTCAAGACTTGCAAGACTGTCTGTAACAGGAAGTAAATACACTCAGTGTGCTAGGGTGGAAGGACTGAGTAGTGGTGGAGTTAGACTTGTCAATGGAAAGGGGTTGTAGTGCAGTAAGTTGTAAATGTTGGGTAGTATAGAGAAAGAGAAACAAAAAAAATTGACTTTTGCCTGAAGTAAAAGTGTTCTACTGCGAGGGTGACAGTGTGATTGCACCTTACCAGAATTAGGCTTGAAAGGAGTGAAGAATCAGAAGGAAAAGATTTGTCATTTGGAAAGTAAGAGAAAGGGAATTGAAGAGAAGCAGGATATTAAAGAGGGATTTGACATTTGAAGATGGACTTGCAGTTTCAGAGTGATATGGCTACTACATGGACAATCAAGGAAATGAATGCAGGGAGATTAATATAGGAGCAAGAATATGACCTATTTAAAAATAAACCCCAAAAGACTGGAAACATGATGAGAGAAAATGGGGTTTCTAATGTAATGGTAGGAAAATTGATGGATGCTGGGAAGCTAGGGGAGGAAGACAGTAAGAAGAATGAATGATGACTTAATTTCTGTGATTGAATGGAGGAATATGGAGGAGAATAAATACCACTGGAACTTCAGGGAAGGCATTTTGCCATCTGTCACCAATACAGCTGGATGGAATTCTCCACAAAGGAAAATACCACATGCAAAATGGTTTTTGGTAGGGCTCTGTGCAGGATCACAGTCTTACCTGAGTCTTCTTTAAAGGTTGATATTATGTTGATAAGTACTGAATTGATATTTAATTTCGATTGTACAAAAAATACCAGCCTAAACTATATTAGCTTTTTACTAAGCATAAATCTCTTATGCATATGGCTTTTAATTTACTTAAGAATACTTCAACAACAGCTGCAGTAAGACTTTATGTTATGTAGTCATTGCTTATTTTAGTAAACATTTTTCATACTGGAAATGTGTGTTTTGCAGTTTTAGTTTTGACTTTTCATAGTATCGATTGTATCATTTTCCTTTGTAACTAATGCCTACTTTTAGCTCCCGTTAGAACTAAGTAAGTTAGTTCATGACTTGCACCATAGTTCATAACTGTATAATGAACAGCTTTCCCTAATCTTACTGTTTACTTGAATTGAACTAGATATTTGGTCATGGAAAAGCAAATGGAGAACCAACTTGGGCTCTGCTTCTCACTGCTGGTATTTGTGAAATAGGAATTTTGATAGCCTCATTGGACAGTGTAGCACCAATTCTTTCTATGTAAGTATGAATGTGGTGTTTTGTGTTCTTAAATACTGTTTTATTTTTAAATTAACTTGGCAATTATTTTTCTTTTTGAAATAATACATGTTAAACTTAATTTTCTAGGAAATTATATTCCTGTTTGATCCTGGAGATAATACGAAACAACAAAATGTTTTGTCTGAACTAATTTCTAGGCACAAAAAAGTTTTTCCATGACAGAGGTCTTGAGTGCTAATAAAAATATGTTCAACTTGTAAAAAACCTGGATTTTAAAATAAAAATTACTTCTATTTTAGGTCTAATGCATTTAACAGAGACAGACAAAACAATTCAGTATTTTAGGATATGAATTGAATTTTATTTTACTGACTTTGTCCAGAACATGATACCATATGAGCTACGATAGAAAGAGAAGAAAATGAACTCTGTCCCATCTGAAAATGATATGCCATGATTGTGAGTTATTTGCCACACTTGCCTCCAAAATATTTGTTTGAGGCCCTATATTATGCTAATACCATATTCTGAGACCTAATATTCTAGAAATAATCTTAATCTTCATCTTCTGTTCTGAGGACCACAAAACACAGTATACAGGAAAACAGACACCTTCCTGCCCTTTTTTGGGTTGTGTTTACCATTTTAATCCACATCTGGCTAGCTAATTTTTTACTGGAAAATGCTCTTCTTTTCTTAACAGGTTTTTCCTTATGTGCTATATGTTTGTAAATCTGGCTTGTGCAGTTCAGACGCTTTTGCGAACTCCCAACTGGAGACCTCGTTTCAAGTATTACCACTGGTAGGGAATATTTCTTTATTCCGAAGAGTTAAAATTAACTATACAGCCCTAAATTGTCGATTTTATTGCAATAATAAAACAAAATCTCCTCTCTGACTTAAATGAGATATGATTCATGCACTGAATACTTTAAGAGGAACATTTGTTTTCATGTGTTTGGAATAGCACTATAGTAATAACGGTGATAATGAAAACATATGGCTAATGCAGATGGTTTGGGAAGGGGTTACGTGATGACATTTTATATTGCTTATAAGCCAAGAGATCATCCATGTGAAAATGAGAATGAAAAACCATAAAATCTGACTTATATATATCGTTAAGGAGAACTGGTAAAAGTGTTCAGGAAGGTTGGGATACATTTCTTTTTGGTTATGTGAAAAATATACAAACTGAAAACTTGTACAGAAAAAAATCTTATTCAGTATACATCAGTTGGCTCATTAATGGTGTAATGACTGGTTTTAAAATATGCTTTGGACATTGCATTTGATAACTGAAGTCAACAGTTAAAAAAGTCAATGAAGGTCAATAATACAAAAGATGAAAGTGTGGGGGTTTTTGTTTAGTCTTTCTTAATGGGTTAAGAGTTTAAACATTTCAAACTAAGATTGGGAAACTTGATTTTTTTTAAACTGTATGTTAAAAATACATAATTTAAGTAAAAGTAATTTTGTTGAGAAATTTTACTGCTGAAATAAGCTTAAAGACTAGAGCATTTAGGAGATGAACTGGCATGATTCTAGGATGTAAGAGTTGCTTATGATTTTTCCCTTTAAAGAGTTGAGTGAAAATGAAATGTTGTGGTTTTAGCTTTGAATAAACTTGTTGAATATGCTCAGTAGTCACATACTAGTTTGGCACCCAAGGCAACAATCCCTTTTCATGTTTTTCTCAGAGGTCAGTGAGGCAGCTGATTCACTGTGTGACTACTTCTACCCAAAGCAGGTGTTGGAATGTTTGGCCGTAATTGGGAAAGCATTTTATTTTTTGAGTGAAAATAGAGTCTTCAATTAATTCAGGCATGAAAGAGCAGCTGTTGTTCTTTTAGACAAACTACAAGACTGATGTCCTCAGAATAGGTAGAAAGCATTCCCTTAGTTTAAAACTGGACTCAGCGTACTAAAGAAGCAAACTAAAGGTACCAACCAAAGTTAGCTCTACTGACACTCTTATGTCAATATAGCAAAAGCTTGCTCTACTTTGGAAATTGGGTAAAAAGAAATTTGGGGTGTTGTATGTGACTAAAAGTATACACAAAACCGTCAATTTTGAGATGATTTACATCTGTATTTGGTAATAGTATGGGCAAGCCAGGCATATAGACTTAAGTCTGGAAATGCTTCTGGTTTTTTTTTCAGCTTAGAGTCATTCTTTGTAGCTTTTAAGAGATTGTTTTCTGTATTCTCTTCCACTGTCTTGTGTTACTGGCTAAGAGACAGACCACAATAGAAGTGAAGAATAGAATTGATTAGTCAAATTGAATTTAAACTGATCAACTGTTTTTGCTGAAAGTAACAAAGTTGTTTATTACTGTTTGAAATTTTTTAGGTTAAATTCAAATCAACAGTAATAAGCAATAATGTGTTTTGAAACTGACCTTACTTAGAGGTACTGATAAAGTTTTAACACTGACAAATTTAGTAAATCTGTTGTTATATCTAATTCAGTTGTATTATTTATGTCACGCAAAGGTTCAGAATGCAATTTTTTTTCTTACAAGCTGAAAATGGGAAAGTGTATTTTTGCTTTTATAGTAGCTAAGAAATAGCCTTTGAAGAAGAAAGGCCTTCTGGAAGTTAACTTAAGTAAGAAATGAACTTTGTAGAACATTTGCATGCCTATTTAAAAAAATGGAAAAAAATGGTTTCTTTTAGGACTCTTTCATTCCTGGGGATGAGTTTATGTCTTGCCTTGATGTTCATTTGCTCTTGGTACTATGCTTTGATTGCCATGCTAATCGCAGGATGTATATACAAATACATAGAATATAGAGGGTAAGACCATATATCTTATTTATTCTATATTTAATATCTTTTAACATTCAGCAAAAAGCAGTTTTGTATAAAATAGATACAACTGAAGTAATAAAGCTCGGAATGTTCTTTGAAACAAGGTAAGATCCTATCTCTTAGGACTTAGAACTATCTCTCTTAAGTTTTCAGATTCTAATTTCTCTAGAAGCCCTATTCCAAACTTTTCAACAGCCAGAACTGATAGAAATAAGAACCAGTAAGTCTGGGAAAATTTCATTGGAGCAGAGATGATGGTGTAAACTTTTGGTACTTCAGGAACATCACCTCTCCATATCAAGCAGCAACTATTACAGAACGGTTAAATTACTATTATCTTGTGTGGAAGCTCAAACCCTACTTTTGGTTTTTTGTGTGTGTGGACTTGAATACTTTCTAGAATTAATCTTTAAATTATAGCATACTTTGCACTGTTTGCATTTGTCAAGAGACAGAGTCATACCTGTAGGAAATGCTGAGCAAGTGTGAGTCTTAGAGTATGCTGTGTTCATAAAAAACCCCCAAAACTAAGACAGCAAACAACAGAACCCCCCACCCCACCCAACTAAACAACATATACAGACACTAGAGGTGATTATGATCCGTAAATGTGCTGTCCCTTTCTAAGGAAAGATACCCAGTGCTGAAAGAAAATAGTAAGATCTTGGAGCAGGAAATTGAAGCAAGGCCACTTGTTTTGATGAGTGATTAAGAAAAGGTCTTCAGTGGATCAGCTGGTATAAACTGCTCTGCCTTGTGGAGTCTTCATCTTTTAATATCTCCATTTCCAGATTAGGTGCTTTCCTGGATTGTAACATCTCCATTTACTGGGCTAATGATAAGGAAATTAATTTCCTTGTTTTAGCAAGGAAGTCAAATCAGGTGGTAAGAGTTCTGCTTGCGTGTATGTACATAGGCAAATACATAAAATTATGCGTACTTCCAAATTCATGTATAGGCTTTACAAATGTTGGCACATACCAGGACCTTATAGAAGGAGATGCTTTGCTAGTGGTAGTGAAGTTCAGAGAGAATTAATTAATGAAAATCAAAGGGAGGGAGGATGGGCAAGGGAGATGGATCCCTTGCCACAGTAGAATCCACCTTCCTGACTACTGTCAATCACCAATATTTTAATATTGGAATTAAAAGGACTGGAAAATATACGGAGATTGAAAATGGTCAGGAGAATGGATGGAACTTTAGGCTTATCCAGGAGAGAAGCTGGGAAGGAAAGAAAGTGGAGAAAGCTGTAGCGGTGGTGGTGCTGAGGGGAAGATAGATTACACTAATCCACGTGAAGTCAAGTTTCACTTACTAATTTTACTGCTTTAAAATTTCTCCTTTTAAGTAGCCTTTATTCATTCTAGTGCTAAAAAACAACTTAGGTAGCTCTATTGCAAAAATGCTGTTGAAGTATGAATAGACTAGATCATAGTAAATATTAATAAATACAAAAAAAAGTACCTTGAAGGGACCTGAAACTACTTTACCTTTGTTGGTCTTCAGTTTTGATTTAAACCTGCAAGACAGGTTTTTTCATGCATTCATACAAAAAAAAAGTAAATTCTTTATGTCCATTATCTCCCACATGAGAAAAAGTACTTGATTTGTATAAATTAAATGGGATGCTATTAATTGAATCTCTTCTGTATCCTGAAGAGCGGAAAAAGAATGGGGTGATGGAATCCGAGGACTGTCTCTGAATGCAGCTCGCTATGCTTTGCTTCGTGTTGAAGATGGTCCTCCTCACACCAAGAACTGGAGGTAGAGTCCTATGTTTTTCAAGGTCACATAATTCTTGATATATGTAAATATATTGGGAGTATTGCTAGTAAAGCAGTGAAGTAAAGCTGAAGTGAAATTCACCATTAAAATAATGTTTTAGCTTGGGCATGGCAATGATGTCATTGCCGTAGTACTGTTTTACTGGAATGGAATGTGACCTATAGTCAGCATGTAATCAACTTTGCTGGAAGTGTGGGCAAACTAACTTGAACTTAAATCCATGTGGTGTTGACATGGTTTTCAGAAGTGCAGAATAATTGTAATGTTTGATTATTTATAGACTTTTCAGATTCAAAGAAACAGTTACCCTTGAGTCTGTCTCTCAGAAGAAACACTGCAATTGCATAAGTGCGATTTTTTTTTTTGTTGTTTCTGTATATGTTCCCTCTGAAATACATTGTATAAATCTACAAAGGATCATTTATTTGTTTAAATTCATTTTTGTGGCAAGCTTTTTTTATTTAGCTTCATTCAGTTGTAGCACTTCTAATTGCTTAGCTATCATTAAAACAAAATCTCACATTTTACTATATGTAATAAAGTTAGATGCCCATTACTATTTTTGCAATATATTTTTTTTACTTCTTAAACTATCAATTTTCCTCAAAGCCAACATGGAAAATTACTTAACATTTAAAAACAAAGGACATTTGCACATTGTCACTTCTGATGAATGTAGTGTGATCCTTCAATTACAGACATTGCTCAGTGATAGTATGCTGGGGTGCATGCACATGCAATGTTCTGTTGCCCTATAGTGCAGTGACATTATTTTACCATTTTTCCCTGGACTGATGAGCTTGGCTGCTCAGAGACACCAATGTAATGTAGTGTTGACAATACTGTTAAATATGTGATTACTTCAGTTCCAAATGAGATATCCTTCTGTTGTGTCTATGTAATTGCTAGAACTGGACCATCTTGTTACATCTTAAACTGCACTAGTTTTGAGGTAGGAAGTATAATCCAACTCTTCGTAAGTCTTTTGAATTTATAGCAAAGACTGGAAAAGTATAAAGTGTTGGTTTGGGAAAAGTAAGCACATTCAAAATTAATTAAAGGAAATACAGTGCATCCTCATCTAATATGCAGTTGAAACTGAACTTGGGGTACCACTGGTATGATTAAGGGCTTGACTGTCCTTTTGGATGGACCTACACAGGTAGAGGAATGGGTTGTTAGGAACATAATGAAAATCCAGAAGGATAAGTGTAAGTTCAGTACCTGGCACAGGCATATCCAGTGCAGTGATACAAGACTGGGAAGCTGCTCTGGTGAAAAGAACCTGTGGTTCGCAGTAGATAGTAATCCAGCAGTGTGACTTGGCACTAACATGCTGGACTGTATCAACAGAAGAATAGATAGTACATTGAGAAGAAAATATATTAGGAGTTAATATTTATTTTTGTTCAGCACTCATTAGAATACATTGAGAATATTTCATCCAGACTTAGGTGCCCTGATACAGGATTGACATAATAAACCAGAGTGGATAGGCCCACAAAGATGGTGGTCGGAGCACAGGAGTGTATCTCCTGTGGGTGGAGGCTGAGGGGAGCTGTGCTTGTTCAGCTTGGAAGAGGCTGAAGAGGAGCCTAAAAGCTGTTATAACTAACTTATAAACATGCAAAAACTAAAAGAAGGTTGCTGAGAAGATGGAGTCAGATTCCTTACAGCAGTATATGGTAGGAGAATGAGAGAACATGATAAAATAATTAAGCACTGAAGAGGTTACCCAGAGGTGATATCATCTCTGTTTGTGGAGGTTTTCAAAATCCAACTGGATGGAGCAGTAAACAGTGGTGTGCATTCAGTGTTTAGTCATTTCAAGCAGCAGGTTGCACTAGATGACATTAGAAGGGTGATAACTTCAATTTAATAATTTTCTTGTTAAAACTGTTTTTTAAGGGAGCTTTTAAGAATTATGTTATGGTGGTTATATAGGTATTCTGTACCTGAACTGTTGTTGCTATTGCAAATTGTGGCTTACCCACTTAGTAGTTGACTGTTTTCCATTGAATTAAGCACTTAATCTGCATATTATTAATTGTTAACTTTAATTTTCCAATTCTACATTATGAAATATGTATGTGCACTAAATTTTTTTTTTCCCTTTGTTTGGCAGACCTCAACTTTTGGTCTTGTTAAACTTGGATAATGAGCAATTAGTGAAACACCCTAGATTGCTTTCTTTTACCTCTCAGTTGAAGGCTGGTAAAGGACTGACTATTGTGGGTTCTGTGCTTCGGGGAATCTACTTAGATAAATGCACAGAAGCTCAGAAAGCTGAAGAGGTATGTAAAAGACAGCTTGTAAACACTTGTAATTTACGTTAGTATTTAAATGTTGAATCTGAGTTTGGGGAATTCATACCTTGAATTAGAAGAGAAACTGTAAAATATTGAATAAAGCATCTATTTTTGCTATCAGCACAATGACTGATTGTATTAAAAAAATGAGTTGGTGTATGTAGCAAAATGTTTTCTAAAATTTTCCAATAGGATGAGACAATACTCATACTTTTTAGTTTTTTCTTTAATATTGGGAGTCCTGGGCTTAAAATGAAATTATATTATTAAAAAACCTTAAAAAACTAAGTGGTAGAGTTTTAACAAATTACCTTATAAAAAACCCAGCATATATTTAATAAAAAAGTGCTGATCTCCCACACAAGTCATTGATAATGGCGGGGTTTTAAAAAGTTATTTAATCAGAAAATAGTAAACACCAAAGCTGATGTTTCCTAGTCAACCTCGATACTGTTTTGAATGCTTTTGTAAAATTACTTGGTGATGTGTCTGCATGCTTGTCGGTGTTTAAATGGAGGAGAGCCATGTTGAAATTAAAGGGGTGTGTGATATATAATCTGATCTGTTTATCTTGTCATTATTTGGACAGTTCTTCCAATTGCCTCCTGCACATCTGTTTTTCCATGTTGGGAGCTGATAAATAATCAGCCTCTTAATGTCAAAGGTGTTTAAGAAACTTTGGCAGCTTCTTCTTCTTAAGTACTTGGCATCACACTTTTCCAAACCCTTCCAGTTCCAAAAGAAAGGACTTGTAATTCCAAGCATATGTTGCTTTGTCAGTCAGTGGTTTTTACTTTATCTGAAGAAGTGTTACCTTATTTATCTCTATCTGTGTGTTTTTACTCATGTCTTGTTTATATTCTATGGAAATAAAAGGCTGAATAATTAAAATAATGAAAAAATGGTGTATGGTATCTTTTGGGGAGGTAGCAATTTGGCCTGTAGTTTTCATAGAATCATGTTCACTCTTTTGGAATTATTGATTTCTTGATGTTGGTTATACGTTGTTGATACATTTTTGCTATTATTTAGTGCTGTTACTCCTTTTGGTGGTTATTATCAGTGTTGATGATTTGTATTTTCCTATGTGTAATCTTCCTGTTGCAGAATGTTAAGGCCTTAATGGCAGTAGAAAAGACTAAAGGATTTTGCCAGATTGTGGTGTCTCCTAACTTCAGAGATGGAATATCCTATTTGATTCAGTCAGCTGGTCTAGGAGGCATGAAGCACAACACAGTCCTGATGGCATGGCCACAGTCATGGAAGCAGACAGAAAATCGTTTCTCATGGAAAAATTTTGTTGGTATGTGTTCATTGACTTTCTACTTTGCATTTGTAATGCAACTGTGTAAATAATGTATTTGCTGTGAGGAAGAAATGTGCTACTGAACATCTGGTGAACAATTGAATATTTCCCCAATATTTCATTTGGAGTGGATTTTCTCAGCCCTCTTCAACCATGGCTTTGCTTGTTCTTCTTCTAAGCAGGTTAGTTACTAAAATAAGTATTGTGGTTTAGGAATGCTACTCCGCAATGTAGTGCTCCCACTGAGACTTTCCAAACCACACTACTGCTCGCTTGCTCCCTTTCTCCCTCCCTGCCCCACGTTGGGCTGGGTTGGAGAGAAAAATTGGAGGCACAAAAGGTAAAAGATCCCAGAAGAACAATCTACTAGAAACAGCAATGAGATAAAAAAAAAGAACAGTAACAGCAACAACTTAATAATAAAGTGTACAAAAGAGAGAGTGATTCACATGCAAAAATGTCTGCTGTGGAGCTTGACCCAACCACAGCCATGCCACCCCAACTGCTCCGTCCCTCTTGGAACTGGTGCCACACAGCCACTTCCTCCAGCTTGGAACAGGCACCTTGCTTATTCAACTGGAAGGAGCCCCTTCTTCTTAGAAGAGACTCCCCCCTGCCTCTGGCAATAGCATGAAATGGTGTAGAATAATTTCTGTGTCCTAGCCACACCCCTCCTTGCTACTGCAAAGATTAACCATGTCCTGGCTGGAACCAAGACACCCAAGATAGTCCTCTTTTAGCTTAACAGAATCTGAGAAGGTTTAAGTTTCTGAATTTAAAACAAAAACAAAATCTGTGGATGAAAACGTAATTAAATGTGTTACTTCCCCTTGCAGATACTGTACGAGAAACAACTGCAGCTCAGCAAGCACTTTTGGTGGCTAAAAACATTGACTTGTTTCCAACAAATCAAGAACGTTTTACTGAAGGAAACATAGATGTGTGGTGGATTGTTCATGATGGTGGTATGCTGATGTTACTGCCTTTTCTCCTTCGACAGCACAAGGCAAGGACTACAGAAAATGGCTGGGATTAAATTTTTTAGCACTGAGTTGTTCTAAGCATATCTAATTAAATACTATTTCACTTTGTTAGAATATGCATGGCAATAGCAATCACATTGTTTCAAATTGATATAATATATCTTTTTGGTAGGTTTGGAGAAAATGTAAAATGCGTATCTTCACTGTTGCTCAAATGGATGATAATAGCATTCAAATGAAGAAGGATCTTCAGATGTTCTTATACCATCTTAGACTGAATGCTCAAGTGGAAGTGGTTGAAATGGTATGTTACTAAATATTTTTAAGGTGCAACTGGAATTAAACAGGTGCAGTTTTTTTCAAATGAATAGATATTAGCCCAGATGTAGAAATTGAAATATTGCAGTCCCACCAAAACCAAGAAGTGTCGTTATCTTACCATGTCACAATGCTAGTGTAAGTGGTGGTGAGTTTAATGGGTTTGTCAAGTAGAATTTGAGCTGTGTTGATATGTTAATACTTAATTTATGAGGACTAGTCCGTAGAGATGGTTCATTCAGGAAGGAAAAAGCATGAATTTTTAGCAAGCAGTGAAATGGAAGGCTGAATGTGCTTAATCTAATAAACTATGATATATGGTATGAGAGAGGATGAACTTGTCCATGTCTCCAACTGCTATATGAATATCTCTCTGGAATAAGAAATCCCTGGGTGCAAATGAGATTGTCAGTTGGTTTTGGCATTGCCAGCCTCAGCCAGCACTGAAGCAAGACAGTATAGCTACAGATTCACAAGTCAAGGCAGTGGCAAAAAGAATTTTGTACTTTCATCCTTCTTTAAATATGGGTCATAAACCGTTTAAGAGAAAGAACTAAAGCTAAACTCCATCTAATACACTTTTTTTGGCAACTAAGGACTTAATTCCAGCACTCAAATGTGACTAGCATAATGTCCAAAGTAAGATGTATGGGGAAAAAAAAATCAACAAAAACTTTTACTCATTCTGAAGTGACTTGAAGATGAGCAAACAGTTCAGAACTTCTACCACTAATTCCTAGAATGACCAGAACTTATTGAAAAGATTTATCATGCTAATCAATTATAATCAACGAATCATAGTGAGAAAGATAAATCTTTTATTTTACTGTTCTTTGCTTAGAGTACTAAGTATAAAAGTCTAAAATGCTGCAGCATATGCAGTTGAAAGAACACAGAGTGCCATAAAAAGGCTCAGCCTTGCTTGGATTCTGAGCAGAAGACAGTAGAGGAAATTGCTCTGGTTTCAGCTGGGGTAGAGTTAATGTTCTTCACAGTGACTGCGATGGGGCTGTGTTTTGTATTTGTGCTGAACACAGGGTTGATAATAGAGATGTTTTTGTTATCACTGAGTAGGGCTCACACAGAGCCAAGGCCTTTTTTGCTTTTCTTACTGCCACACTGGCAAGGAACATGAAAGTGCTTGGGGGGTTGGGAGGAGACACAGCCAGGACAAGTGACCCAAACTGACCAAAGGGTCATTCCATACCATATGACATCATGCTCAGCATATAAGATGGGGAGAAGAGGGAGGAAGGGGAGAGAATATTTGGAATGACAGCATTTGTCTTCCCAAGTAACCATTATGTGTGATGGGATTCTGCCAATGGGAAGTAGTGAATTAGTTCCTTGTTCTGCTTTGCTTGTGTGCAGTTTTTGCTTTTCCTATTAAACTGTCTTCATGTCAACCCATGAGTTCTCTAGCTTTTATCCTTCTGGTTCTCCCCCCAGTCTGCTAGAGGGGGAATGAGTGAGCAGCTGCATGGACCTTGATTGCTGGCTGGGGTTAAACCACTACAGAAATACAATTAATTCTTTTCTTATGTGGGTAATATTTAATTCTGAGAATCTCCCAGAGGATAAGAGACAAGTCAGTGACAACACAGATGATTGCTATAGATTTTTATGTTATATTTTAGTTTTGAGCCAATGTGAGAATATATGCCAGAATTTCTTCCTAATGGCTTCTGTTTGTGAACATTTCTCACTGATGAAAGGATAATGTGTTACTTGTGCCTCTGGACAGTTTTTAAGGAAACAAGTGCACACATGCATGGCAGCAATGCAGACTCAGTTTAAATAAGTGCTTTCAACTCTTACTTCTGCAGTGTAGTTGGAACAGAATAGTGAAAAGTCTGTTCCAAGTACCTAAAATTTAGATAAAAGCACAGTAATATTGACAGAGTAGATAGTTCACTGTATAAAATTCCTGCTTGAAGATTAACTTTTAAGAATGAGGACAGAAGTGATTGATCAATTATATGTTTAGGATTACTCTGATGCCGTGAATACACCCAGGATGGAATGAATGCTGGTATGACTATGGTACACTGTGTAAATGTTCTTCTAAGTGGTACTTTTCTTCTGGTGTTTCTAATGTCAATTTCTTTTGCAGTTTGAAAATGATATTTCTGCATTCACATATGAGAAGACACTTATGATGGAACAGCGATCTCAGATGCTAAAACAGATGCAGCTATCAAAGAATGAAAGGGAAAGGGAGGTAGGAACTTCGCTTGTCAAGATTTCCATGAGAAATATGAAAGTACTATCTTTTGGCTGTGGCTTCTAATCAGTTTCTAACTGGTCAAAAACTTTTCATAATTGCATTCTGTGTTCCTCTACAACCAATTTCACTTGCAAGGTTAAGGTAATGTGGGGAAAGAAATAATTTTTTATTTAAATATATTTTAAGAGTTTTCCTGTTCATGTTGAGTGCAAGTGTTAATTAGCAAAACATTTAAGCATCCGTGTGGAAACTGTGTTCCAAACTTGATATCAGTAGCTAAGGTTCATGATTATGCAGCTGGACTGATTAGCTTTGATTGTGATTTGGTCTTAGGGTCATAGAACCATTTAGGTTGAAAAAGACCTTTAAATCAAGTTTCAACCATTAACCTAACACTGTTGAGTCCACCCCTAAACACTATCCCTAAGTGCCACATCTACATATTGTTTACCTCAGGGATGGTGACTCAACCACCTCCCTGGACAGCATATTCCAATACTTGATAACCCTTTCCGTGAAGAAATTTTTCCTAATGTCCAATCTAAACATCCTCTGGCGCTACATAACTCCATTTCCTCTTGTCCTGTCATTTGTTACTGGGGAAAAGAGACCAACCTTCACCTCACTACAGCTGTCTTCTAGGTAGTTGAATAGAGTGAGAAAGTCCCTCCTGAGCCTCCTTTCTCCAGGCTAGAGAATCCTACCTCCCTCAGCCACTCCTCATACAACTTACAAACACACCATATTGTACAATATAATATAAATTAGTTCAAATCACATGGACTGTTTTTTAAAAAACAGTCCATGTGATTTGAACTAATTTATATTATATTGTACAATAGTTTCTGCATTATTTTTAATGTGTTATGAATCAACTGGTTTCTTTCCGGAGCCAAAATTAGGCCAACAAACCTATAATCCTATAATATCAAGATGGGAACGCTGTGTTTGCTGCTCCCCTATTCTTTCTATTTTGCATGTGGTAGTGACAAGCTTCATGCAACTGTATTTTCATGAATATTTGTAACTTTTAAGTGTTGTTCTTTTGGCTTGTTCTATCCCCTCATCTATTCTGCAAACTCTTTCATTATTATCAACACTTTTTAGTGATGTAAAAGGTAGTAAATGCTCTGGCTTTGCCATCACTTAAAATGATTTCCCTCTAATGGCAAATAAGAGATCTCTACTGTGTTTAACTCTTCATTTGTAAAACAGCTAGATTTTTTTTTTTTCTTGTGGCTTTTCCTTTGTGGTGTTAATCCTCTTAAGTCCAAGCAGTTTGGGTCTTTTATTGTTTTTTCCTTTTATTTTTCCTCTTCTTTCTATTCATTTTTCCACCTTACAGGACTTTATTAAGGTTCCTAAAGATGCCTACTATTGCCAAAGTGATGTGCTGCTGTAAATCCTCTTTCTTATCCATGTCACGGTAGTTTGCTTTTGTTTTGAGCCTGCCTAACATTTTTCAGTAAAACCCCAAACTTTTCTGTACATCTTTGTAGTGGCGGGGGGTAAGGTGGTCAGGAGCCGCAACCTTCTGAAAGCGTCCCCGGCTGAGTCCGGATCACTCCAGAGGCCACTTCCCCGAGGCACACGCTCGCACGCACACACGCTCGCACGCACACACACTCGCAGGATTTTCTTAGGGCACGTCGGTGGTAAAGGAATGAGGGAGAGGTCTTCTCGTGGGGTCGGGAGGGGGGGCTTCATTGCCAGCAGCCACGCGAAGGGTCCGGAGGAAACGACGGGGAGAGCACGCAGGGCTCAAGGTGAAATACAGGGGTGGAGAGAGCATCAGGGCCAGGGGGGTGAGGTCACAGGGATGGGACAGAGGTGATGTGGGGGCCAGGGGATCAATGCAGGAACCCCAAGGGAGGGACCACACGGTAAGGGCAAATGGAGGAACAGGGAGAGGAGAAGGTTCTGGCAAGAACACACATGAGGGAGAAAAGGGACAGGGAGGCCAACGGGCCAATAAGAGCACCGAACTGGGGTACATTTGCAGAAGCAGGCAAAGGATCCTAGGAGAGGCACTTTTCCTCACCCTAACTGGGGAGGTGAACTAGGAGGCTTCCCTCCAAGGGGCAAGTGTGGTTGAAGTGATCGGCCTTGCAGCCTCCACACACCTTATTCAGTGTTATTGTTTCTTTATTGAACAGTAATATTTTTTCAGTGGAGTTTGATTATCTGTTGTAGATTTCAAAGAATTTAACTTCCACATGAAAACCAAGAGCTAGTGCTTTGTAGTCTATAACACAAATTGTAGAGGATACAAAAGAATTTCTTCTCAGCTCTAAGTTGGTTGGAATGTGGACTATCCTTCAGAGTGTTGTTTGCTTGAAAGTTTTTATTTCTTTCTATTCCCCCCATATATTTTTCTTTCTTTATTACTCATTTTTATCTGAATTTTACTATCACCATTATAGCTTCAGTTTGTTCCTTTGTATCAGGCAGAGTGAAATCTGAGACAGTCAAAATACCATTGAATTTATTTCATGGTCTGAAGTAAAATCCTTGATAATTCCAAGAACCTCTAGTACTTACTGCCTTGTCCAAGACTAAAAGTCATATCCATCTGTTGTTTCTGAGTAGGTTATCTAAATCTACCTTGTTCTTCTGCATTTTCATCAGAAAATGTGATTTATTTATGTCCTTACTTCCTCTGGAGCTACAGGTTGAGTATATGCCCTCAGTGTGCCGGGCCTGTTCTTAATCTGATCATCTTCTCTTAAATGATCTGAGCCATTCTCTCCCATTTTTTTTTGATGACGTCCAAAACATTTCTTTCATTAGTATCACTAGTTCAAATTAGCATTGCTTTTCTTTTTATTATCTGTCTCCAGGCATTCAAATATAACCTGGTATTCCAGCTTTGAATGGTGAGTGTAATTTGGTTTCCTGTTACCACCAAGATTAGTACTTTAACCTCACTTTTGTGCATGTATGCCTTCAAATGAGGCTCAAACCTTCTCAAAGAGGAGAACTTGGCTTTGTACAGCAAAGCAAATTCTTTTGCTGTTTCAGTCATGTGCATGCATTTATCCCCGAGCAATCACCCTCGCCCTCCTTTCTTCTGTCACTTTGTAAAAATAGAACAGATTTGATCTTTCCTCTGGGTTTTCTTGTAGAACTGGGGATCAAGGACTCATCAGGTTTTTGTTTAGTTTATCAAAAAACTTGGTTGATTTGCTTCTATTCAAGTGTAAATATAACATGTGCCTCCAAAGCTTAAGATAGGCAACTTCCGTGTAACTGGCAAATGTTTATTTATTTGACTTTGACAGTAGTGCTACAAAGAAGAAAGAAAATCTAGAGCCTCACTGACTTCCTTGCTTCCCTTTTTGTTGTTGGCTTCTTTCTCTGGCTAATCCTGACTAAGGACTCTTGGGCCAGACAGTCATAATGGGACCTGTGTGAAAGTCATAATCCATCCCACCACCAAATTATGTTGGGTTGTGCTGTTAGGTAAAAGATCGGCAAAAATTTGGGTGCATGCAGGTGGGGAGCACAATTAGAGGTTGTGAATCACTGGTTTTTAGAGCTGGAAAGTAGCTTTCTCACATGGTTTAATTTTTTTAATGCTTTTGATTGTAATTGCATAAAAAAATTCATCTGAATATATACCTATATGAAAGGATGTGACCCTCACAAACAAGCAAATATTTGAGCTTCCCATAGGGACTGAAGGACTCAATTGGCTTTATGTTTTCACAAATGTCTGTAAAGAGACTTCATAACTAACTACTAAACATTTTTAAAAAGAGCCTTATGAGCTGTGATATCACATCTCATCTATTTACATGAAGAATAATATGATACCTGCTTTATTCTGTAGACTTTTTATTTTGTCATTGGTAACCTTTTTGTCCCAGATCCAGAGCATCACTGATGAGTCTCGAGGCTCAATCAGAAGAAAAAGCTACTCCAGTCCATTGTCCATTGTCCAAGATGCTCAGGCACTGCTGACTAATGATTATCAAGAGGAGGAGGTAGTTGGGCATAGTGCTGGCTAGACATATTTTCCCATTGCAACACTTGAAGTGCCGCTATTGCAAACTGAACTACACGTGAACAACTTAATCATTCATTGTTATGGAGCCATTCTTAATAAATTTTTATAAATTTATTGTCTTACCCTGTATTTCTTGTCTCTAGATGATGCTTCTGTGACACAAACTATATTCTCTTTCTCACACCTACTTTCCATAAAAGAAACACATTTCTGAGAGTGCCTGTTTTCTTAAGAGCCAGAAGCAGGGTGTTTTATTAATAAGCATATTTATGCTTTCAGAAACAATCATTAACTTCATTTATAGTTCCTATATTGACGTACTGGAGCTTCTCAGAGACTGCATTGATATACTAGATCTTTTGAGGAGATACCTATTCTTATTTGCAAGCCATTATTAACCCATATATGTCATTACTGCATTCTGCGTGGTGACATCGAAAGGAAATGGACTGATGTAATCAATGGTTTTAGTGTGCACTTGAAGTGTTGCTTGTATCTAAAATGTGTAGCCTAGTTTGTAGAAGTGCTGTATACCTTTGTGTTTCCCTTTCTTCATGGAGTATGAGATCAATGTGTTGTGTTTCATGTATTGAATTTGGTATCAAAATAGCAGTAACAAAAATGTGCTTTTGTTGTCTTTGCATTTATACAAAGGTGTTATAGGTCCAGAACTTCTCTTGGTCTCACTGTCTTACTAAAAATGGTGAATTTTCTTCCATTGAAGCATTGTTGTACAAAATTCATCTTACAGTTGTTACTTTGAAATTTTAGTTCATCGGATAATGCTGCATGATATTTACAGTATTGGCATGTATTTGTTAGCTTTTTTCATTCTCATTATAGAACTGTATTCACAGTAACATCTGATTTGTGGTTTTGACTCGTCATTTAAATCATCTGTGAACATAGGAAGACCAGCAAACTAATAGATATTTATGTGAACCTCGGAACGGAACTCTAGGATTTGGGAATCCTCAAGGATAGGTACTAGGAAATAATGTAGGGAATATGCAGAAGCTGAAAGGCATTTAAAACCACCTGCAATTACAGTTTGTGAACCACTAGAGGAATTGCTTTTCTGAGAACGAAAGTAGTATTCTCATCTGTTTGGGTTTTATTCATGCATGAAATTGATTCTTCTGAATCATCAGATATGTGGAGGGACCATGACTGTGTCTAACATGTGTATAATTGAGGTTCTGAAATGGAAAAGGAGCTTCAACTCATTTAACAAGTCTCTGAACAGCTTTCAGAACTGTTAAATATCTTAAACAAAAAACAAATGCATGGAGAAAAAGAAATGCCACATCCAAAACAGAAAACTCCAAAGCACAACAAGTATTCTGCCCCCAAATACCAATTCACTTATAATTTTTAGTGTCTAAGGTACTGTATTTGTGTTGCATTTGATGGAAATAGAGAAGCTTATGGACAAAGTATTATGAGGAAAAGTAATCAAATAGTGTTTTAAATAATTAATCTTGTTTTTCCTCAAAAGAAGCAAGGGGAATGGAAAATGAAGAACACAATATTTTTCCCACATGCATATGCACTTTTATGTTCTTGAAGTTAATTTGAGTTTCTGCTATTAAAAGGGAAGAGAAGGCCCCTTCATGGTTAGGTTGGTTGGATTTGTTATGTAATATGGTTTTGCAGGCATAGATAATCTAACCTAATAATCTAAATTTGTGTTTAGCCTTCAGTTCAGCCAGTACCATACTGGGTTCATTACAGTCATGTGGCAGTTCAGCTAAAGGCGTGTGAAATGGGCAATGTTTACAACAGTATCTGAGAAAATAATATAACTGGTGAAGAGAGCACTAGCTTTCAGGTATTTTCACTGGCAAAACACTTCGGTGTTAATAAACTACCCTCTGGTGGGACTCAACCTCACTTCAGTTGATTACAAAATAACATTCTAAGTCAGATGTAGTGTTGCAAAGATAAACAAATACGTACATTTTGATGAACAGTTTCACTTCATGCTGAAGTCACAACAGTCTGGTATTTGTTCACAAAGTAAGGCTCATTTTTCTTTAGCTTCTTTTGTTCTACTGCTGTGAAATTCCTTTTCAAAATTTTAATAACGTGTAATTTACAAATGCTGTTTTTGACCTAATCTTGGGTTGATTATTTGTCTTGTGGCCAGGCCCAGTTGATCCATGATAGAAACACTGCCTCACACTCTGCTCCAGCAGTCGAAGCAAGTGTAGCTGCTGCTGTGCCAGAAAAAGTGCAAATGACCTGGACTAAAGAAAAGTTTGTAGCAGAAAAGCATAAAAACAAGGATTCCAATGTGTCTGGCTTTAAAGATATTTTCAACATGAAGCCGTAAGTATGCATGTGGTGTCTGGGGCTTTGGATTTCATTGTGTGTATTTTAATGGGGGGGGGGGTTTATTTGGTTGGTTTTGGTTTTTTATTGATTTTTTAATGGGTTTTGTTTTTTAAGAGTTTTTTATATAAAATTGAATTAAAAAATAATCCTTTAATGCACTTCACTTAAATGGCATCCTTATAAAAATAGCATGGACTTGGGTGGAATGACTGTAAAGAGTCATTCACAAGAATGTTGTGAATTAAGTTTAAATATGACAGACTTAAAGCTGTAAACTCAACTTCCCGATTGTACCAGAAAACATATATGTTAAAATGCTTAATGATTACTTCTATTTTTCTTTCTTCCTGTGGGTGACAGATTACTGTATATATCACTGTCTTTTTATTGTGCTTGGTATTAGAAAAGTACCAAAGAAGCAGATAGTCTTTCAAGACATTTAGCTTATGTTTTTGATTTGTGCTGGATGTTTTTTGGGTGTGGGAGGTGTTTTGGGAGGGAGGGGAGGGGTTGGTTAGAGTTGGTTTGGGTTGTTTTGTTTGCTTGGTTTTTTAATGGACATTCTGCACTCATCCTGTAAACTAAAGCAATATAAAACTTGTGCAAATATGTATATCTTGCTGCATCAAGTATTTCCTGTTTAAATATTCCTTAATATCTTTTTCTTAAGTAGATAAGAGCTACTGCCTGTGTCAAACCAATGCAGTAGACACAAAAACAATGACAGAAAGAAATTGGCTTGTGTATTTCCTCATGTGATTTTAAGCATACTCATGCATCTTTTCTGAGTTCTGGAAGAATGCACTTAGAAGCATAGCTTAAATTATTTTCTGCACATGACCAAACCAAAACTGTGGAAGTAAAGGGAAATCTTAATATCTAACAGATACACATTTTAAATCTAGAACTTGTAGACAATGCAATTAGAAAGCATATTTAAAATCATACCTTAAAATTCTAAGTTGCTTTGTGGATTTGCTTTGAGCTCTTTAGAAACAGTCTGCCTTCTGCAAATTCCAAAAATTATCTTGCTCATGCTCTAAAACATTGTCCTGGGCTGCATTATACTCCAATCATTAGGGTTTTTTAAAATTAATATCTTAGAAATATTTCCTATTACCGCTTTAGAATTATGCAAGACACTGATTCCAGCTGTTATTATTTTAAAACTGCTATGTGGAGTTGGGGTAGAAATTACAGTTTAAACTTGGTGTGCCTGTATAGTTTGTTAATATTGTTGACTTTAAAAAGTACCTGATGGCATAATTTTTCTTTCCTATGCATTTGCTTCCCTTTCACATAGAGAATGGGGAAACCTGTAAGTCTAAATTTCACTTTGCTTAAGCACCATAGGCTGTTTTCTCTGGTTCTTGTGATCTTGTACATTGTATGCATGTTTCTAAATCATAATTTGCAGTGCATGCATTTTTTTGTTCCTTGTTTAATATACTGTGATTTAGCGCATGTCACTGAAAAAATACTCATCATCGTGACTTGTTGATAATATTATCAACTTGCTATTCAAGGTAAGTCACAAAACATGTGTTTTAGTTTCTGTAAGAAAGTAAAACTTGACAGACTCCTCTGTACCAAGGAGGTAATATCTGCATAATATTTAGTTTTCTAATTAACTACATTAAGAAGTGGATATATTTTTATTCTGGAGGAATAGCCTCCCACTGTGATATAACTACTTGAACAATACTTTTTCACAAAGGGACCTTTCATGTTTCATCAAAAGTCAGTTGTTGCCTACCTTCTACCAACCCATGCATGTTTAGAAATAACATAAGTTCAGATATACATTGGGTATGACAGCACACAAAAATGGGATACTACATCTCTTGAGTGGAACTCAATTGACTGCTCTGCTTTTTTTCAGAGTTCAACATTTTCTTAATTTTGCTTAACAAATTGACCTTCTTGTGAAAATTTTGGAAGTTTACTACCATGTATGATTTCAGTGCCTGAAGGATAAGCGATGTTAGTGAGGCTCAGTTTACAATTTACACCCTGCATTTTATTTTTAGTTTAACAATATTTCAGCTTCAATATTTATACATCTCAGTTACACAGTCTTGGCTCTCTTCATTGTTCTTGTTTGGTCTTCTCAAGATGCAGTTCTGCTTCTGAAAAATTGAGCTTCAAGCATTCCTTTGTTCCATATATAGTTTTATTACGTTGGTTCCTAGCATAGATGGCTGCCATGATAGAAAATTTCCCAGGAGGGACGGATAAACTCAGCTTTGGAAATGTCATTCTCTTGCGGGGGGAAGATGAGGGGTGGCAGAGAGGGGAGAATCAATTAAATTGATAGGGCTGGTTTCCACTGGCCACTAAACTTCAGGCCAAAAGCCTTTTAATTCTTTAATTTTTTTTTTTTAAGAATCTATTTTTGGGCAGCAGATCTTTTGGATAAATGGTAGAGTTTGAAGATTTTTGTCACACTGTAGCATATGACTAATTTCCAGCCTTGGCTAACTTTACACAGATAGCAGTTTCTCGGGAACTGTAAGGAAACTGTTCTTTTATTTTGTTCTGATAAACAACTAAATCATACAAGAGAAATACTAAAATAAGGACATTTAAAAAATCCTAGCACTTTTTTTCTTCTTGTGCACAAATCTACAACAATTATATTTGTAGATGCAGCAAGAAAACTATTAGTTAATATTGGTAATGCAAGGAGAGAGGCTCCATTTGAGTTCACTGCTTACTGCCTTACTCTTACAACATGCTAGCTAGCTAATTTTTTCAAGATTCTGTAGTGTTTCTGAATTTTCTTCACCAGTGTATAGAATTTTATAATGTCTCCAAAGGAGCATGAGTAAAATCTTATACTGTAATCCTCCCATTGTGTTCCTGTAATTTCCTTGTTTGGAAATTCTTATAGAAATCCAGTTACTATTTTTATATAAGTCAATAAGCTGGATTCTCAGTTCTTGACTGAACTTTAATTTTTATTGAAACCAAGGTTTTGATTCATCTTGGTCAAAAATAACTGACAACTGGAAGATTTGTGCATTCTGGCAATTTACTTAGAACTGCTTGAATTTCAGAGCTAAATGTTCTTGTCAAAGGTCTTGCATTTTCTTATTTTGAATGTGTATGAATACTAGTGTCCATGAAAATAGCTTATTTACGTACTTACAATTTCAAATAACACAATATAGTGTTATTAAATAGTTCAGTTACACAAGTATTATGTAAATGCTTAGAAATGTTTCTTTGCGTGCTAGAAATCAGTCCAATGTGAGAAGAATGCACACTGCTGTGAAGCTCAACGGAGTAGTGCTTAATAAATCACAGCATGCTCAGCTAGTTCTCCTGAATATGCCTGGACCTCCTAAAAACAGAAAAGGGGATGAAAACTGTATCCTCCTCTACTATACTGATTCCATATTTCTTGAAATTGAGAATTTGATTTTTGTGATTGTGCCATTGTCTACCTGTTGGGATAACCATTAGTAACTATGGTAAGCATAAGTCTGCCTTTAAGAAAATGACACAAAGAAAGTTATCGGAAATACTGATAGTGGGGGGGGGGTTGGATATAAAGCATTTCTTAATTTTGAACTCATTTTAAAATATCTTTTTTGTAGGTGAGTAGGGCAAAATTAGGAATTTCCCCAAAGTTAGGCTTCCCTTCCACTTGAATAACCAGGTAATGAGACAGTAAAGAGTGACACAGAAAAACTCTGTGATGAAATTGTTGAACTCTAATTTTGCATTATATGTCAGACTTTTTGAGAGATTACTAGGTATTTTGTTTCTCTTCTGAATAAATTCCTTGACCAAGTGGTATTTCAGACATGGAATTTCTGGAAGTTCTGACAGAAGGTCTGGATAGAGTTCTCCTAGTCCGAGGCAGTGGACGTGAAGTGATCACCATTTATTCTTAATCTGTTTGCATGTGTTTTTCAAACACAACAGAACCCCACCACGAGAAAACAAAACTTTTTTGCCATAATTTGAGCAGCTTCATTATGTGTTCCTAGTGCATTGAAAATTACCTGCAAGCTGAATCTTCTGATGGTGTGTTCTTTTTTTCCTATTAAGATGTTATATTTAAATAATATTTTAAGCAGATTTATGTAGAAAATATTTCTATAATGAATTAATAAATGGTGGATGGGTTAGGATATTTATATGTAGCATATTCTGACACTTGTTAAGCTGTGGTAAAATAAGAAAATTGGTAATGCAACCATATCTTTAAACATATAGAAAAGTAAGCAACTTTTGATTATTTTAATCTTTTGTTCTGCATCTAAATAAAAGGGAAAGGTTTTAGGAAAAGCTATCTTCTTTCCTTACCAAAACGCTGCTATGTTGCTTCTGTTGGAATTAGTCCTGGTTCAGGAACCTTCCTTCAGAGATGTATGCAACCAGTCAAATTTGTATGATGTGCATAGAGTGAAGTTCATGATTTGCCATACTTGTTAAAAATAACATTTCTGTATTTAAAATACTTAGTCAGATAGCTGGAACCTCTGGGTGATAGTATATAGACAAGCTGTGTGGGGTTTTTTTCATGAGGTACTGGCAATTATCATATATTGCACGGTTATACCAATGATGAAACATGAGAGCATCCAACTCGTAGGAAGGCTGTGGTGCAGAAACTCCACCTCGTTCCAAATACAATTGCAACAATTGATAAACTGCAGCAAGTTGGTTAATGAAATGCAGTGTCTTGTTTTCAAATATGTATATTTTGAAAATGTTGTATGTATGTGCTGCTGTTTAAAATAAAATCTGCTTTTCTGAACTGAATGAGCTCTTAAGTGTTTTTCATTTGAAATTGTTGAACAGTTTAGTTTATGTGCTCAATAGAAACTTTTTGCTTGTGTTACAATTCAGTTCCTTTTCAGGCACTTAGTTTTGTAAATGTTGTTTAAGACCTAAAGTGTTTGTTGAGTGTCAAAAGATTGTTCTGCTTTAAAAAGAATGGGTTCATTTTAACATACAAACTCTTCTTTTGGTTTTTCTTTTTCTTATTTCTTTATCGTACAATTAGCATGTCTGTTGCTCAGACTGGAACAGCAGTGATGCTGGGCCCAAACACCTGGCTAGGCTTAAGACCAGTCCTTTACCATAACACTCTCAGGTGAAGTAAGACAAAGCTATAAACAGCAAAGGTTGAAAGCAGCCATGTTGTTTGCACAGGAACAGAGGGAACACAAAAAGGTAATCAGATGACCCAGTGAACTTCTGATGGCTCAAAACCACTGCTGGGATACATCAAAAGGCACTTGGAAAGGCTTGCTGCACACCAGAAGGCATCCATGTATCACTGGGTGTGACTGCAGCTATATGCCTTGGCTTAGGAGTAGGTTTATGCAACTTGGGGGTGCTCCAGGGGATCTTAGGTACAGTGAAAGACACATGGAGGCCCTGTAGACAGATTAGAAGGCATCTGAAGGTACTAGATTTGCACAACATACCAATTGAATTAAAAAGACCAGAATTCTCAGACCAGTGAGGAGAAGAAAAATGTCATTAGTTGCCCCTAGTGCACTCCAAATGGCTCTGGACTTTTCATGGAATATATTAAGAGGCACTCTGTGGGCTGTGGTGCAGGGCCATTGGCAGGTATTCATAGACAGCTGTAGATGGCTTATAGTAAAAGTAAGGATAAAAATTTAGTTTAGAGATGGGCTTTCAGAGGCATCTGGGACCTACCAAAGGCTCTGTGAGGGCCCTTAGGTGCAAGGCAAGACTGACAGAGGTTTCTGTGGGCATTTGATAAACATGGAAATGGAAGAGACCAAACCTTCAAGCTGCAAAGTACAAAACATTAACTTAGGGAGTTTTCAGAGATCCAACAACAGATGGACTTCTGAGACTTTTAGATGTCCTGGTGTGTTTCAGGGACCACCCATGCCGTGATGGAGGAGGAAGTATGAGCACTTTCATGTCATCTAGGAACTTCATTTTTTTTGTGAGATTTGCTCATAGGTGCCCAATATTAAAAATTATGGGTTATAAGTTGTCAAACACTATGACTTAAATGGTGGATAATTCAGTGGTACCTATATTCCTGGATGCCTTTGTCTGGGTGCTGCTTTGGGGATATCCCAGTTGGTGAAGTAACAAAAAGGGATTCACTCTTCATTTCATCTGTATGTTTTTTGTAGTCCCAGTGTCCTGCCTGTGCTGAGCCACATAGCCATTATAATTTCCCCAGCTGGCACTTCATAAACCCTCTGCTCAAGGGGGAGGCACCAACCCTGCAGTGAGTCCCATCCAACATTACATCTCTGCTCTGCAAAGGAGTCCTGTGTGGAGTCCAGTGGGGCAGCAATACCTGCTGATTTCAAAGGTTGCATTTTACTCAGAAAGGTCCAAGTGTTTGGAGCTAATTAGCAGCTAACCACATTTAAGAACAAAGCTAGCAGCCCTGGGATACCAGCAGCTGTTCATCCTTCAAAAAGTATGTTACATTTCTGGAGGCAGCACCATGTTTCTCAGCAGAGGACAGAATCACAGAATAGGTAAGGTTGAAAGGAACCACAGTGGATCATCTGGTCCAGCCTCCCTCCTTAACTAGGGTTGTCCTTAGAGCACATTGCACCGGATTGTGTCCAGACAGTTCTTGAATAGCTCCAGTGAGGAAGACTCCACAACCTCTCTTGACAATCTGTTCCAGTGTGTGGTCACCCACACTGTAAAGAAATTTGGGTGAAACTTCCCGTGCCTCAGCTTCTGCCCATTGCTTCATGTCCTGATTGGTTGGCACCACTGAGAAGAGTTTGGCTTCATCCTCTCAGCACCCCTTTTTCAGGTATCTACACACATTGAGGTCCCCTCTCTTGTCAACGCTGAAGAGGCCCTCAGCCTTTTCTCTCGAGAGATGCTCCAGTCCCTTTATCATCCTTGTAGCCCTCTCATAGACACTGTACAGGATCTCCATGTCTCTCTTGCCCTGAGCAGCCCAGAACAGGACACAGCACTCCTGTTGTGGCCTCACCAAGGCTGAGTAGAGGGGCAGGATCACCTCCCTTGACCTGCTGGCCATGCTCTTCGCAGTGTACACCAGGATCCCATTGGCCTTCTTGGCCACCAGGGCACAGTGCTGGCTCACGGACAGCTTGTTGTCCACCAGGACCCAGAGGTCCTTCTCCACAGAGCTGCTTTCCAGCAGTTTGGCCCCCAGCCTGTGCTGGTGCAGGGATTATTCTTCCCCAGGTGCAGGACCCTGCAATTGCCTTTGTTGAACTTCAGAAAGTTCTTTTCTGCCCATTTCTCCAACATGCTGAGGTCCTTTGGAAGGGCCACACAGCCCTTTGAGGTGTCAGCCACTCCTCCCAGCTTTCTGTCATCAGTGAACTTGCTGAGGAGGCATCTCTTGGCCCCCTCGTCCAAGTTATTGATTAATAAGTTAATACTGGGCCCAGTATCAACCCTGGATGACAGGCCTCCAACTAGACTCTGTGCAACTGATCACAGCTATCTGGGATCTGCCATTCAACCAGTTCCCAATCCACCTCATTGAGTCATCCAACCCACACTTCTTGACTTTGCCTGTAAGGATGTTGTGAGAGACAGTGTCAAAAGCCTTGCTGAAGTCAAGCTAGGCAATACTCACTGCTCTCCTCTCATCCATCCAGGTGGTTGTTTCATTCTAGAGGGTCATCAGGTTGGTCAAATATGACTTACCTTTAGTGAACCCATGCTGATTGCTCCTGATCACCTTCTTGTCATCTGTGTAGACAGATGGCCACAAGAATTAGGTGCTCCATCACTCCATCATGAGGCCTTTCCGAGGCCTTTCCGAGGTGGGCCCTAGGCCTTCCCAGGCAAGGCTGACTGGCTGGTAGTTCCCTGGGCCCTCCTTCGTGCCCTTTTTGAAGACAGGGGTGACATTTGCTGTAATTGGACACTTCCAGTCCTCAGGCACCTCTCCTGGTCTTTGTGAGCTTTCAAAGATGTCATAGCAGCCTGGCTGTGATGTCCACCACCTCTCTCAGCACTCATGAATGCATTCCATCAGGGCCAACAGACTTGTGGATGTTGACTTTATTTAGGTATTCTCTGACCCAATCCTCCTTGACTAAGGGAAGGTGTTTCCCCCCAAATTGATTTAACCTGGGTCTCCTGGGTCAGAGATCTCTGAGGGCTGCTTTTATCAGTGAAGGCTTATGCAAAAAAAGCATTCAATAACTCTTCCTTCTTTGCATCCTCTGGTACCAGGGTATCTTTCCCAATAGCTAATGGGCCCACATTATCCTTTGTTTTGTTTTTGTTATTGATGTATTTGAAAAAGACCCTTGGCATCCTTGGTCAGATTTAATTCCAAATGAGCCTTGGCCTTTCTAGGCCTTTCAATTCTGGATTGAGCCCTGTTACAAAATGAGCAGCGACACTTGAAATTGAAAAAACAGTTTTATTGAATGCTGCAGCACTGAGCAAGCAAAGCACATTTGTACAGCCAGTGGCTTTTTGGCTCCAAGCCAGTTGTGTCTGTGCAAAATGGTTTCCAGAGAGCGTTCATGCTACAGCGCTCTTGTGAACAAATAAGAAAATCGGGGGGGGGGTGGGGAGGAAAATCCACACATGAAAACGCTGTGACATACAGCGCATAACATATTTCCACACCACATAAAGAGACGACTCATATGAAGGGGATGATTGACGCTAGTGCTGCCCGGCCGTTCCGGTGCTGGTTGCACCGGCTGCAGCAGAAAAGGGCGGAAACGAGCGAAAAACTGCGCCGGGAGCGGGCATTGGCGGGGCGGACCGCAGCGCGCGAGGGGAGGAGCGGCAGCTCTGCTATCGGCTCGTCGGGGCTGCTGGGCGGCCTAGCGATTAGTCAGGCCTGGGTTCAGCATGGCGGCCAACGCGACCACCAACCCGTCCCAGCTCCTGCCGCTTGGTAACTGGCCCCGCCGCGGCGCTCCCGTGTCTCCCCGGTGTCCGGGGGGCAGGGAGGACGGGGGATGGGAGGCAAAGAGGCTGTGTGCAGGCACCTTTGGGTGGTGCGAGGTTCCTCGCCCAGCCGCTGCGGTAGGGCGGGGGCAGCGGTCTCGGGGTGGCTCTGGCCGCGGCTGGGGCCGAGCGCTCGTACTCGGCACTCACTCAGTCTGCAGCCGCACACTGACGGCAGGAAGTGCTCTCTCTGGACGGTTTGTTTTCCTGTCGGGTTCAAATTATTGCCTGAGAAATTCGTCTATGTACTAGCAGCAGTACAGTGTGCAAGGAAACTTTCTTAATATATATATGTTTGTATCTTTTTAGTTTTATTTTTTTTACCAGTGACCGTGGCAATTACTTTTTGTCATCACAGTGTCAAGGGTTTTGTTTTAAAAATATGTACACTCTGTAAAATAATCTCTTCGGTTTTTTTATAGAGCTTGTGGACAAATGCATAGGTTCACGCATTCATATTGTGATGAAGAGTGATAAAGAAATTGTTGGAACACTGCTAGGATTTGATGACTTTGTCAGTATCCTTTGATGGAAACAGTTAAGGCCATCGACTTTATGCTTTGGCTCAATTCATTAACAGCTTTTGAGATGAGTTCACTAGCTAGAATCTTTTTGTATGGTTTAGTTGTATTTTTCTAATATTTTTATTTTATGGAAAAATTCATAGTTCAGTGTAAAATTAAAATAATTAGATTATTTTATTTTAAAGTGCTGCGCCTTATTTTCCTTGAAACTGGATTTTCAGATATGGTGTTAGAAGATGTTACAGAATTGTAAGTATTACTTTTGCCTCTTGCTGCTATTTGATGCTTGGTTTGGTGAGGAAAGTGATTGTGTAAGACCTATAAGAAAGATGGGCTTATATTTTTTTGAATACTTGCTAGCTGAATAGTTTATGCCTTGGACATAAATTATGGAAGGGTATGTGTTCAGCCATGTCATAGAGTACCTGTTGCATGATATATGTGTGTAATCAGGTTTCTAATCTGTAGGTTTAATTTTACATGGGTTCTGTGTTGAATTTTCCAGTAGTTTGTTTGCTTTTGACACTTCCTTCAGGTCTAGGTAAAGATTTAAAAGGTAGCAGACTTAAAGAGTATTTATTACCTTGTTGAGCCAAGTTGCTATTGAAAACATATATTGAGTATCATTGGTATTCAGGTAATTTTCAATATTGAGAGAGTGAATCTATATGTTTGTGTACTGAGCAGAAAAGTGCAGTAAATCTATTTAGTTGCCAGGTAGCTTTTTCTACCCAGGTGGTCCATTTATCAAGATTATGCTGCAATATGGCTAATTTATTTGTTAGTTCCAACAGCTGTCATCTTAGAGATTTATTTCACTTCTATAATACAAACTGGGATCTTTGTCCCTGCTTATGTGTTCTTATTTACTTTTTCTAATGCTACTTCAGTGAGATTACACCTGAGGGCAGAAGAATCACAAAGCTAGACCAGATTTTGCTAAATGGAAATAACATAACAATGGTAAGTCATCATTGTGAAAAGGCTGTGTGCATTTATTTTCTGTACCTGTGAATTGAACAGTAGCTGAGTTCAACTACTTCAAGCTGAGTTTTCCAGACAGTTTTGTTACATATGCTATTTTCAAGTAGCTTCCAGGGCATATGGTTCTATGGATTATACTGGAAAAGTGATCTTGTTGCCTGATTTGGTACATGTTATAGTTAAAAAAAAAAAAAAGAAAAAATAAAGGAGCACAGTCCTAATTTAGTTTTCTTGAGTGTTTTCCTGGTCTTCAGGTGTGCAGGGAATCATTGACTTTACCCACTCTGCAGGCTGCTTCATACAGCAACTTTTAATTGCTGAGTGTTCTCCTGGATAAGTATGTAGATGGGATACATGTACATTTCATCTCTTTTCTTACATATAAATATGTTTGTAGCAGTTTGGGTGCTTACAACAATCTCGTCAAGTCCTTTGGTCATTATGATACCATGTGATGCTTACAGAGCTGAACCTCTGCATACTCTGAAAAAAAAAAATTTAAAGTTCTGTTGATTATACCAAATCAGAAGCACTATGATTTTTAGTTTATCATATGCTGATATATGTAGATCAATACTGAAACACTAATTAAATATTGGAATTTTGAAATTGCTGAATTCTGCAATTTCCTAAATACCACAAAGGCAAACCCACAGTAGTTTTTTTCTTAGTCACATAGATGACTTAAAGTCTGGACTTCCTAGGTGACTGCATTCCTGATTTTGTGGGAAGAGGAAGACTGTCTTGAGTCAAAGTCAGCTCTGTGTGAATGATGAATAATCTCTATTTTGTTATCTTGCCTACCTTGCACCTTCTCACTGTGTGTCTGAGCAAGTGCCATCTTGGTTTAACTTCTAAGCCATTTTCTGCTTTGTTTATTGTTCTGCATACACGAAGGATAGTGCATGTTCCAGTTTCTTGTATGGGATAAAATTGCACTAGACTTTTTCTTACTTTGGTCCCAAAAGCAGCAAAGCTTTGTCTCGAAATGTTCAGCTGATTATTAAAAATGTATAGTAAAAGGAATGTTATCTTTTTTTTTCCCTTATTCATTGTTTTCCTTTTGTATTTCTGTTCAGTTCTTTACTTTCTTCCCTGGAAAGGTCTGTGCTTGCTGCATGCTGCCTGCAGAAGGGTTCAGGTTCTTTCTTATTTTTTCAGCCCTGCTTTGCAATAGAAGTTGGAAAGGGGAAGCCACCTTCTCAGTATAGCAACAGTTTGGGGAAGAATCACCAGTTGGAGAAATTCTTTGTGAAAGGAAGTGTGTTCTTTGTTGTTTTGAAAATGAACTCTGGTGTTTCTAGATATACTTGTCTCCTTGGAGTGAATAACAAAGAGAAAAACAAAAGTGTGTGTTACCTAGGATCTCCTTTGTGTTTTGTTAAACTTTCTTGATATTTTTGAGATGGTTTTTGGCATGTGCTTCTCTGGCAGTAACTGACTTCCTTTGTTGTGAGAAGAAGATACTACTGAATCTAAAACCCACTTCTGTGGTCCACTCAAGTCTTCATCTGCTAAAGTGTTGTAAAGAAAGAACATATGAGTTTGTAAAGCTCAAATCTGTGACACTAATGTAAAACTGTCTTATTCTTTTATAGCTGGTTCCTGGAGGAGAAGGACCTGAAGTATAAATTGATACAGTTGTAATCTATGAAGACACGGTTTTTTAATATATAAATCTAAATGGAGCTTTTGGTATGTGGGTTTTGATGTGAATCATTTGTTTCTTTGTTTTGTTTACACACCCTTGCAGTTGACTTTTGATAAAAGACAAGGATTTCTTCTTCAGGAATGGTGCATTGCTAATGATAATGCTGACTTTTAAAGTTGAATTTGTGACTTCCTTGTAAAGACCTACTAATCTGTTCTGAATAAAAGACTTTCTTTTTGTTAGTTACTGTGTTCTGTTATGTAAGTGCACAAGTTGGATAGTTTTATAACTGGTTGATGGAATGGAAAAATAATGGTTATGTTTTAGTTGCTGTCAGTTTTCAGTTTTCTACATCAATTGCATTTGTTTATAGCCCAAGTCAGTATAAATGAGCCAAGTTCTTTGGAGTACAGGCAGATAAGATGGATCACTTTTTAAACATGTCTTCAGGCTGTGTCAGCTCTGCTTCTGGCCTAGAGGTTCAGCTGTCTTGGATTTCTCTTGCTTGGTAGAGCTACTTTCATATAGTAAAGGCACTGTAATGGTATTTGGCAAGTGAGGGCAGACAGACAAGACCTAGGTCCTGCTCAGGGGGTTAAAAACCACAAAGGCTGGTGTTAAAATTTCTCATTCCTGTCAGTGGTGACTCTACTTTCTCCGCTAAGTGGTGCTGGGTTGTCCCGGTTTGAGACAATAAAAGGAGGAAAATGCCCTCCCGGGGGAAGGTAGGCTATTTGCCACCCCTCCCCCACCAGGTCGGGACAGAAGCAATGCCTTAGAGGTGGAATGAAAAAAACCCTGTTTTATTTACAAGGCACAGGAAAGAAATGAACAATATTAAATGATAAACTACTTGTGGTGGAGAAACCTGTGTAAAGTAAAGAGTCCTTGGTGTGGTGCCCCGTTGACGGGCTGAGGCAGGGCCCCTCCCCCAGCAGTGGTGGCGATCGGATGACCCTCTGTCCTGGATCCGAGCTCAGTTGGAAAGCAGTTTCAGGGGAAAAAAGAAAAGAAAAATCCCAAGGAACAAAAAAAATCTTCCTTGTCTTTGCTAGCTAAAAAGGGGGAAAAAAAATTCTCCTTCCGTCTCTCTCTTTTGAGAAAACAGAGCTGGAAAAAAACCTGGCCAAAACAAAAAAAAAAAAGAAAAAAGGGAAAAAAACCCAAACTCTCTCTTCCCTGCTGCCTGTGGCAGAGCCGAGAGCTTAGGGGTGAGTGAGTGAAGGAAAAAAAACCCCAAACCTGCCTGAGTTCCAGCGTGGGAGTATTTGTGTTTGTCCTTGAAAATTCTTGAATTCGAGTCGGAGGCACAGAATTCTGTTTAGTATAAAGCAGAGATACGAGATAACAAAATGGTGTCATATGCTCAACCCAAGACATGGGTATATTTAATTAAATTGGAAGCTGCCTGTGCACCTACTTACCTAGTTTGGAGTACTCATTTTAGCATGAAGTCTTGTCTGGATTTTCTAGTACCAAAGGGCTTTCTCACATTTATTGATCCTTTTGTATTTTCTATCTTGTTTAGGGACAATTGATGAGCAAATTGTCACATCTCTGTAAACTACTTGTAACTATGGAAAAGAGATTTGGTGACTTTCTTGTTTGATAAGAAGACATTGAAGAAATTGTATGCTGGTCATCTCAGAGATGGGAATTAGATAGGAATGTGTTACTGAAAAATAAAATCGAATTGGGCCTCTTGAGACAAAAATGTGTTGTATTCATCAAGACATAGTGACTCTTTTATCAGCTAACAAACAGATCCTATGCTAAAATAATACTTGTTCCAGGCAATCTTAGTCAGTCTCTCAAAATAATGTATCTACTTTGCAAATGAGAAAATGTGGACCTAAATATTGAAACAATAAGGGCAATTTCAAAATTGGTACAGCAGGGTCTGTATAGTTTTCAAATTGCTAATAGCTCTTTCACCTACTTGTTAGCATACAGAGCAGAATGTTCTAGTTCTCTCTGGCTCTTGTAACTTGGTTGCACTTACCCATTGTTTGAAAAATGGGATGTTGATCAAGTGCAACTATAGCAAGTACTTTGCTTAAACAATTTAGAATTTTCATGTGTTCTTATTCATAAGAAAAATCAAAATAATTACATTAAGTATTAAGCTGTAAGACTGGTTTCAGAGAAAAAATAGATTAATAAATGGAACACAGTGTAGGAGAAGGTAATTTTCATAGCATTTTGAAACTGTCTGTAAGCACCATGTTTAAGCAAAAGATATTTGGTCTCTTGGTTTGGTTTTTTTTTTAGCCTTGTGAATGAGAAGTCTGTGTGAGCCATAGTTGTCTGTGTTTTAGAAAACAGATCAGCTTTGAAAGCTGAGATTGTTCTGAAGTAGAGCAAAGTTTGAGAGACGTGGCCTTGTGGTTTTGGTTACAATCATGTGTATTTTAAACATACTGTATAACAACCAAATCTTTTTGTGATTTAATAGAGTCATTTAACTGCATAAATTATGAATGTACCTTGTGAATAGTTTCTTGTATTCATAGACATTGCCAGTGTTTTACTACTAGCAATTGTAGACAACTAGATAATCCATCCGAATTCAAACAGATAATTTTTGTATCACAGCTAGTCTAATGCATGAACTTTTTATGATATGATCTCTATTTCTCATTTTTAGGGATAGACAGCGCGAGCATTTCTTGAAATGTCTAAAAGGAAACCCTGGATGAGAAAAGAGGACAGACAAAATGGGCTTGGGAATGTTGATGCAATTGTGTTCTACTTTGCAGAGGAAAAGACTGCTTTGATTATCATACCAAATTATTTCTCTTCCACACCTGTTAGCTACACTAATTATTTAAGGCTAAGAAAATTACAAGATTTTGGTAATGTCAGCCTCTTAGTATCACATGAGCCAAGTAGCCTTTATTTTTCCATCTATATGGTCTACATGAACTCATATCTTTCTTTCAGCTGTTGAGCTGAAACTTCTATTTCCACATGTCCTGAATATCAGAAATTATAGGACTAATTAATTTGTCAGAGGTTTGAATTTACAAGTCTAAGGATGCTTCTAAGTCCCTGATTAATGTTTAAGAGTAGAAGAAAACATACCAAATTCAAGTGGGACCATGCTGAAGAAGTTTGAAGAGTTCATTACATAAGTTGTGAGATTAAAAGGCTGCTGGCTTCAAGATGGAGTGCTACAAAGAAATGATACAGTGGGCAGGATCTTTTTTCTTTTGAGTAGTTGTAGGTTTGTTGCTGAGTGTCAAGATTGATAATGGAAAGGAGAAAATAGTTTAGCGTAAGGATGGAATTTGGGGTTTGTTGCTTTTAGGCGAGAGAAAAGCAGCAGATGGAGCAAGAATGCCAAGGCCCTATCCACCCTGTGTGTCAGTCACGGCTTTCCTGCTTGAAAGCCTGTTTAGTCAAACAGTCACAACGCTGTAAATACTGTCTGTTTAAGTACTTCTCCAGGTAGCTGTAATTAAAATGGTTGGCTGCTTGAGCAGCAGTAGTAGTGCACTTTCTTTTTCCCCCTCATTAGTCTTCCTCCCTCATACTCTATTTGCTCAGCAATGCTACTCTTCCCAAGTTTGTCTCAGGGACCCGTGTTAATGTCATATATCTGCTCATCATGCTCTGTCTGCCTTCACTGTAGATGAAATGTCACAGGTCCTGACAGAATTTGTCACCTGATGAGGGAGAGAACATCAGTTTGCAGCGCGAGTCTTATCTGCTGGCAAATGTTCGTTCTCACAGATAGGGCACAACCCTGGCTAAAGAGGGAGGCAAGTATTCCTAATGTTAATCGTTCCATGAACTCATGTGGCCTCCTTTTCTGCCAGTTTTGGAGTTCCCGGTGACGTGGGAGGGTTGCGTGCAAAGCGGGAGATGCTCGGGGTCAGTCCTTACACACCCGCCTCTCCACGCGTTTTGCGGAGATGGGAGGGGAGAAGCAACGCCCCGGCGAGGCGGGGCCCAGAGCGGGACTTTTCCTTGCGGAGCAGCAGCCGCGGGGCGGCCATGAGTTCTGTCACCTCGGCCCCGAGCCGGCCGCAGCGCGCCCTGGTGCCCCCGCCGGCCGCGCTTTCGCTGTCCGCAGTGCTGAAGCTCCTCGGAGAGCCGGAGGCGGTCCCTCCGGAGGAGCCGCAGGGATCCCTCCTCAGCTCCGGTGCCCATGAATCTGCGCGGGGCCGCGGAGCCAGGGTTCCCCGCCGCTTCGTCGGCGCGGGGTTTGCCCAGGTGACGGCACCGCCGCGGGTGATGCTACCCAAGGGGAAGGGCAGGGGTACCCGAGAGCGTGGGGGGAAAAGCTCACCCCCAACATCTCCCTCCTCTGCAGCGAGGGGTCGCGCGGAGTGGTTCAGAGCAGGGCACCGTTCCCTCTAGCCGTGGGAAAGGGGAAGAGTTAATTGCGGGGAAGGAGATCACTGGAAACCGTATTGACCTTTCCAGTTTTCTTATGCATTCATCCAGGCATAGCTTTAGGATAAGGAACGAGATTGGTAAGTGTTAGGAGGTTCTTCGTGGAACGTTGGCTGTTTGAATTTGTTGTCTCTGTGTTAAAACTAAGTCAAGATTTATGGTCTTACTGTGTGTGCCAGTGCAACACTTCCCAATGCTACCCTTAAGTTTCAAAATAACACACAATACTTTTGCAATGATTCAAAATGATCAGTGTGTTTTATTCAGTCAAGAAAAATAAAGTTTAAGTCTGGATACTGCACAGGGTAAAAAAAAAATCTTTAATATGTTGCAAAGGAAGGCATGTATGTAATCTTGTATGAAAACAAAGTTGAATTTTTGAGGCTATATATAACCAGCTCTTTATGCTGTTTAACATCACCTTTCTGTGGTTCATATACCTTCAGTTAGTTTGGATGGTAGGCAAGTATAAATGTTTAAAGAGGCTTGCTTCATAGTTCTCTTTTGTTGTGTCTACTTTTTAGACCACATATATAATGATATGAAATCGATGCTCTAATAAAGCTTAAGGGTATTAATCCAACTAAATGCAAAATCTAGCTCCTCATTTTTAAATTCAGTATCTCTCAAGAGAAGGTGTTAATTCATACCATCCCTCCTTTCTTCCTGTTTTATTATTTCCTGTTTATTGTATTCTGTGAGTTGGGGCAACTGCTTTGATGCCCCATCAATTTTTTTTTTCATAAGTTACAGTCTCATCAGTCTAGTCACTCCTGGTCCTATTTTGTGTCTTTATTGCAATGTGTTTGGTATATGGTCAGCCCTATGTTGCCAAAATCACAAATTCCTCAAAAATTCAGAGTAATAGGGTTAGAGCCTGAGGTGTTATCATCCCTTGAAAGAGATATAATGATAGTTTTTGATACCAATAATTTGCCATTAGGATTTATCCGGCTATGCTGAATCTATTTACAGTGGAATATGCAGTCAGTCTAGTTTTCTTCTTTACACCTGGTCAAATGCTATTTGCCTGGAATTTGAATTGAAGGAATTAATTTGACATTCAAATAGAGTACTCAGCACTTCTTCCTCCCCACCGAGTAGTTCATATGTTTTTTAATGTGCAGAGAACCGTAGCGTGACTACAGTGCCTAGGCTGCAAGGAGAAAGGGACTGACACTTGAATGTGGTGTGAATGAAAGCTTCCCAACGTAAGGGGCAAGATAAGAGCAGGCTCTCCATTCTGGCAGACGCTTTTCAGTTTGGGTTCAGACTGCAAGACTGTGATGGTACGAGTAGCTGAGGAGGAAAGTGTGTAGCAGCGGTGTGTCTGCTGTAGTTTCCAGGCAGCGGGGGAAAGCCAAAGATGGCTTTTTGTTCAATGAGAGCATTGGCTGGACATGTGAAAGTTTGAAACTGGAATCGGACAGTAAAAAAATGTGATGGTGCCCACAGCTGAGAAAGAAAGGAGAAAAGAAAGAAGTAAGAAGGTGCATAGCTTCATTGTGCGGTGTGTCCATGGAAGGCTGCAAGGTGGAGGGGGACTGGAGCTAGTGTGTGTGTCCTAGCACATTTTTCTCTTTGAGAGTGAAAGTGCTTGGTACATCGTTCGTGTAGAGCACTGTGGAGAGGGTGTGTGTGAAGTTTGCAGGATGTAAAGGAAAGAAAACCATCATTTGATTGTGGAATTAATGGATGTTTCCAAACGTCAGGGGCAAGGTCCGAGCAAATGTTTTTTTTTGTCACATGGATCCGTTTGAGATGCAGGCAGAAACTTTTTGGTTTAGATTCAGATTGCAAGAGTGATAGAATGATGGTATGTTTCTCTGCCCTGACACATTTTTCTGTGTGAGAAGGAGATGGACATACCAGACTCAGAGAGACTGAAAGTGCGTGATGCTAGATTTAGCTGAGATTGAAAATGCAATGCACCATGGTTTTGTGTACAGTGGTCAGGGTGCAAGGAAAAGCAGGTGCCACTTGTTTATGGTGCGAATACAAGTTTGCAAATGGGAGGTCATTGAAATCTTTGTATTCTGGTATATTTTCTTGGAGAGACATGGGTTTAGGATCTTCACCTTTGGTGGTTTGGAGCTAACCAGGGTACATTTAGGTCTCTATCGAGTAGAGCTTGTGGATGTTCCCACTGTCGCTGTTCAACAGAGCCACTAGATAGCGCTGTGTAAACACAAAACCACCCCAAAGGGCAGCTCCAAAGGTGAAAACGTCTAGTCACTCTTCTCAAACGAAATGCGTCAGGCCAGAAAGGTTTTGCTTACCTCCCCATTCCATGTGCAAATTCACAGACGCACCACTCTGCTTCACAGTTATATGTGCTAAGGATGTTTTTTCACTCTCGGAGAGACCAGCAACCAAAATGAAAGCATATGACAAAAACATAACTCACAAAATACCAGGTGAGAAAGCTGTTTTACTGACTCTGCCTTCAACTGCATCTGTTGAACTGCAACACACACCCTAGTAACTGCACTTTCCTTCTGAGCTCTATGAGGTACATAATCCTTCAGTCTCACAGACTCAGGATCCAGGGTGTCCAGGACACCACCACTGAAATTTTGATTCCACCTCCAAAATTGAATGCATCCAAGGAGTGCTCCCAGAAAGCTCATGGTATAATTATGTCCCCTGAGCAGCCTCTCAACTGCACCTTAAATACTGGGGCTACATTCTTTTCTTCCTATTGAAAAGAACTCAGTCATGCTCTCCCAGGAGTCCACCACTGAAATTTGCATTCCTCTTCCAAAATTTGACACATCCAAGAATTTCTCCCAGACAAGAGGTGCTAGCATAGAAAAGTCTTACCTGTTATAACCTCCCCAGCCATCCTTTCTCTCTTTTGTAAATGTTCTTTTACATTCTTTTTTTGCTCACTTCGTATATATATCACTACATATAAAAATAAAGAATATAAAACTATTCTTAACACTTTTGTTTGGAGATTATAGGGAAAGATCTGATTTGTAATAATGAAATAGATCACATTAATATAAATGGTTGCTGGGGACCATTTGTGTTAATGAAGCATCTACTACCCTTTCCTATATGAATTATCATGGACAGCATCCTGCTCTTTCTGTCTGTGCAGTGATCCATGTTTCTTTGCAGTAAGAGCATATTTGGCATGTTTTGGTTGTTACTCCTCCCTCTCCAGCAACTCCATCTCGCATAAGTTGTTCGTCTTTGTTATTGCAGATGTGATATGTGACAGAGATAACCAAGAGGTCTCAGGTCTTCTTTGCAATGTGGTCATTAATGAGAGCTGTACAGTTATGTGATCCACATAGAGAGAACACCAGTGTGGATTTGTGAATGCTTCACTTTGTGGCATCACAGCATTCATCTATGTATGTCATGTTGCTGCTACTTGTATTGCCCTAAACATCTAATTTTCTGAACATAAAAAAAAAAAAAAAGATATTATAAGATCTGAGGCACGTGGTCATCCTCGCATACCAATAGAGCTTTACATTGCGATACTTAAAGAGGACTTTTCTTAATGGCTTGGCCTATTTGCAGTTATGATATGCTGTCTTCAAATGCTTCACCTTTCTGAGCAGCTGAAGCCCAAGTGCGGGATTCTCTTACACCCCTTTAAACGGTGGGAAAATGAATTCTGGTTTTTTGCAGTTGCTTTGGATTTACAAACTACTACCAAGAAGAGAATCGCTGCTAGTCTCACAGTGGTTACCCAGAAAGATTATTAGTTGTGTTAGGCAATACTTCGCTGTTTAAACGCACTGGGCTCTCCTTTGCTTTGGTTTCACTGTCAGGAAGAGATACCTGGTTACCAAGGGAGCTTGTGGCAGGTGAAAAAGGGCCAAACCTTCCATGTCTTTTCCACATGTTAACTTGTATGAGTAGAGGATCTGCCTTCTCTTACTACCCAATGGCTCACTTTTGGTTTAGGAAAGTATTACTTGGGAAGTACATAGTTTCACACAAACTTTTTGTTTGTAATGCACAGGAATAATAGACACAGACTTTTATTAAACAAAAAGTAGTTGTCTCTTCAAAAATATCTTCTGATTATATACATGATTCTTTATTCTACTGACATTATGTTTTCTTGAGGCTCTCCCTCAAGCAATTTCAGCAATTGTAATGTCTTTATTGACAGTCTTGTGATATAGTAGTTTTTACTCTTTTAAAGTAATATCCAGATCAATTACAATTCTTTCCTTGTCCCAGTGAACGAATCTTCACAGGATGGTTTTTGTTTCAAAGCAGCTCACAGACCAGGTAGTAGATGGTAGAGATCTCTGATCAGTTTGTCACTCGTGTCTCAGATGCAAGTGACTTCAAGAGAAGGTATCATAGGAATGATTTAAACTACCATTTTGCTGTTTTTTCCCCTGATTTCCCATCATTCACTGTAGTTAGCCTCTCTCTTTGAAAATACTGATACTTCAATTCACAAACCAAAATAAGTAAATAATGAATTCTTCCCCCAATACCCATGGCAAAAATACTGTTTTTCTTCCTATTGGTATGCATAAACAGGCAAGACTTTCTGATGTATTACATATCCTTTAAATATCCTTTTTTGTCAGAAAGCAAAACTGTTGTCGTTTGTTAGTGCTTGAATATGCTAGTCATTAATGAAGTAGTCAGAATTTGCAGAACATCTAGTGCTGTGAATAGTATTACTTCCTTGCAGTTTCTCTCTCTTTTTCTCTTGTGCAAAATGAAGTAATTAAAAGATTACATGAAGATTCCTCAGCATTGAGAAGCAATAAACATTGCAGGAAGCAGAACAGGATAGAAACTCTAAAGTTTCTCTGTGATACCTTGTCGATGTTTGATGTCCACCCTCTTCCCTTGTTATCTACCTGTTTTGTGGCATCTATGTACAAGGAGCTTGTTGACAGACTCCTGGTGCTCTAGAGAGATTTGTGCCTACTTAACAGGGCAGCATGTGGTTTGGCCAGTTCTTGGGGTGAAGCCAGTGAAGAGGGCAGTGCTGGCACAGGCAGGTCAGCGGCTGTGAGCTGGGGCTATGTCCCCATGCTGGTAGGGCCGAAGCCAGGGCTCTCTGGGATGTGAGCACGAGCACTACTCCAGGCAGAGTCTGAGGAGGAGAGTTACGGCCAGTGTGTGAGCAAAGAAAATGGCTGAAGGTATTCTGTGTGGGTGAGGGAGGCTGAGCATTTAAAAGGTGTCACAGAAATAATTTGGGATGCCTGAAGGAACTTCAGGTGGTCTTGAGGAGGAGTGAGGGGTCAGCAGAGCTGAGTGCTCATGCTGTATGCTCTGTGAGACTGAGCAAAATTAGGTGATTCCTTATCTGTCTTCGGACAATACCTTTGAACATCCCCATCACCCCCATCTGTAAATTCGTTAGTAAATCCAGTTTGATCTGTCTAAATTTGTTAGAGCAGGCAGTGGTATTTCAGTGGGTGGCAATTAAACAACTGAAAAGAGAACGGTAAACCTTGACTGTGCCCTTTTGCTAATGGTCCTCCAGAGTGTTGAACAGGATTTGTTTACTTAAACTGACTGCTCCCTTGTGAGCATCTTCAGCCTATGGAGTTTAATTGGTCTGTAGATGTTATTCTCCTGGTTCTATTTAGTTCTAGGGAAGATGTTTAGAGAGGGAAAAGTTAGATGGAATACTTCATGTTGTATTCTTGATTTTTGCGATATATCAGGGTTTTCTGTGCTCTTCAGAGAACGTTGAACTTAAAGAAACGTAAAGACAGAGTAGGAGAACTCTGTTTGAAATCTGGTTTGGCAGAGATTAAGAGCAAAAGGAAAAATGATTCTTGCTTTTTCTATAAAGAACTTTAAAAAAAATTTCTGTTACCTGCTGGGATCTTGGATTGTATTCCAAATACTCATAACATCCCTCCTTACCAGGAAAGCATTGCTATCTCTGTTGTCTAGGAAGGGGCTATATGTCAGAATAGACTCTCCAAGTCTGTGCTACCCAGGCTTGAATTTTTGCTCTGCTGAGAGTTACAGAGCACTTTCACTCATGCCACTTCATTTGAAATGCTCTCATAAAGAACAATAACACTTTTAGAAAGTCAACTACATGGTTCAAGGCAGAGTATAGTTGGACTCAGAAAGCTTGTTTGACTAATTCAATGGTTTTTTAAAGGAGTGAGGAAGAGAAGAGGCTGGGCAGTGGATATTCTTTTTTTGGCCCTGAGCATGGAGTGTAGTATGGGGATTTTCTATGTTGGTGTGACAAAAGTAATGAAATCCTAATTCCTTCTTCCACTGACCCCGCTTTTATACTGTGTGTCCAGCTCAGCTGAGGAGAAAACCCAGGGCCCTGAACAACCCATCTTTATATGCTAATGCTCCACCCTAGGTGAGAAGCAGGGCCTATTGCCTGTGAAGGATGGATTGACTCTATTCATAGTGGAAAACTCTCCAGGTGACACACCTGAGCTTCATTCCCAGTACTGCCCCAAACTCCTCCAGCTGGTTACTCACTACCTTTTGTACCAGTGAAAGCCCCTGTGCAGAGTGAGGTCATGTCTCCTGGGAAGGGAACATCAGCCCTGCATTCAAAGAAAAGGGAGTGTGAGTTTTGTATAACCCAACCTAGTTGCTCTTCTACAGAGTGGTCTAAGAGCTTCTAATTATAGTCCTCTCTTACTGTGGTTTTATTTTTTCTTCCCTCATTGCCAAGGTTAAACTTTAATTCTATGTAGCAAAAAAAGCCCCATAATTAAACTTGATCTTCTACCTTGATAACAATGGATGATTTGTGTGCATTACGTTCAGCTTCAACTGTAAGGGATAGGATCAAACAATCTGAAGACAAGGATATGGGAGAAAGGTTCTTTTTCATATTAAATTCTGCAATTAATTTGCAATGAGTCTTTTAATTTATAAAATTTGTTGGTAAACGCAGTAGTCCTTTAACACACTGTGAAGTTGAAGACTGCAAATTTACTTTGCAGAACCCAGCCAGTGTGTGTGTGTTCCTGTTGATGCTGAATGCTTTTATATGGTTAGCTTAGGTTATTTACATTGTATGCTGTTGGACCCCCTAAGGTTGATTTTGTGCATTAGATAAAGTCATGTATTAAAGTTTCTAATCAGGTAAAAATCTTCTGTAAATTAAGAAACAAACAGTTTTTGCTCTCTTTTTTTCTGTTATAAAAACTTGGCAAAAAAATGTACCACATTTATCCTACTCATTTTCATAATGACAATTCTTGCTTGGGGTTTGTTCTTGCAAGGTGTTGAATGCTGTGGCTGTAATCCAGCAAGGTTTAGGCATGCAATTTAACTATCAAGACATAAGTTGTCCTACTTTATTGAAACCATTTGAGTGATTAAAGTATGCAGATGCATTATGGACTTCGCTGAAAGGAAGCCAGGAGGCAAAAAGTCTTCCAAGATCAAATCCTTACTTAATAAATTGATTCAAAGCCATTCTTGTATCCAAGGCAACAATGACAGTGAGATGGTTGAGTACTGAACTCTATACATCTAAGGGCAATGTACTTTGTTAAATTATGTTTAAATATGGCTAGGCATGGTTTCCTGTAGTCTGTTCTTCTCAAACAGGCAAAATCTGGCTTGATGATTGTGTATTGATGAATACAGATGAAATAAATGAGTCACGCTATGGGCTATATATGTAAATGTTTATAGGGTCTTATTGTTTGCTGACTAACTTATCTCAAAATCAGACTTTATAGTACTACTTCTTTTCTCATTGGTTAGGTAATTTGTCCATATGATTAGAAGGTCTTTTTCATCAGAAAGATGTTGCTGAACCTCTTACAATATTTGATAGTATTTTAAATGCATATTTTTTCTATATCTCCTTCCTGGATTTTATTTAAGTGGAGAATACTTTCTCATTCTTATTCTTCAAGATTAAATTTACTTCTATTATGCTAAACTATTAAGTAATCCAAACCTGCTTAAATATTGGACAGAAAGTGAAAGACCCTCCTGTTACCTTTGACTTTACACCTGAACAGGTGATCAACCCTGGCAAACTGACGTATCACCACAGTTCAGTCCTCTCAGAGAACTGTAGTTGAGACAGGAACCCAAACTGCATTTGAGGACACTATAGCTGAGACAGGGACTCAACAGCAACTACAATAATTACCTCAGTAGTGAAAAAGATAAAAGGACAAGACAACATACACATCCATGTCATCCTTCCCTAGTTCTATTTATGTTTGAAGAAGTTCTTGATTTTGGAGACTTTCTCACATTTTCATTTGGGCTGGGTTTTTGTTTTGTTTTGTTTTTTATGTTACTAACATCATAGTTCAGAAGAAACAGAAGACTGAACCAGTTCTTCAGTAGTTTTCTCCAGATGTTCAACTGCTTTACAACAGCTGAAACATAGTTCATCTCAATAGCCTAGGGTCCAGTATAATCAACTGATAAAGCTCAGATATTTGTCAGTGTAGGCTCTTCCACATTTATTATCTGAGGGAAAACAGCATGTGATCTTTACCCAGTGTTTTGCAAGCTAGCCATTTTAGGATTGTTCTGTCCATGGTTGTATGTCTTGCACCAGAGATCTGTCTGATGTGCTGTTGATATTGTACAGTATCAAGCTTGCCTCTTGAAGCACTGCACAGTGGCCATGCTGCTGGTTTCTGCTGCCACCACATAACATCAACCTCAGCCAGTCATTGTAGAAAACAGTGCTAAAAATTACAAGGCTGGTTTAGATGTGAGTTTCAAAACCTAGTGGCTCCTCTTGTCTGACTTGTTTTTTTAGCTTTCAGACTTTATTTTTCAAGCTTTTATCCAGACTGGCTGTTGCTGATGGAGTTTGAGGCCCAGGGTAAGGTCCTCAGACAGTGGGCCTGTTTACATTCTGCATCACTGCAAATCTCCAATAATGGAGATTGGTAGAAAGAAAGGGAATTGGCAAAAAACAAGTGCATACCTCTTCCAGATGCTAAAGGTCAGCTATAAAGAGACATTAATCTTGGACTACTACAGTGAAGGATCAATTTATCGGGGAGGCAGTAAACGGCGGCATTTAGACAAAAATTGTCAGAACTGTAGGTTGCTGTGTAAGACCAACACTTGAAAGGTATATTATGGTACCTTCTGCTGAGGGCCTGTGGTATGGAGAAAGTTATCTATAACTAGATATTAACATTTCTTTGCTAGTAGGTATTTACCTTGACCAGGTTGCAGAAAGCTACTGAAAACTTGAAATTTGGATATTAGGGGTTTCTATCTGTGAAATGGGCTGAAATAAAAGCCGGGTAGTTTTCTTGCTTTTCTCTTTTCCTCTGTATCAAAAGTAGTCGAATTCTTGCAGTCCAGAGACCGATAGCATTCATTGAGGGAAACAGATTAGCCAGGGGGAAACATGGGGCAAAATAAAACTCTTCATGGAGCCCTGATTTTGGTACCCCAGTGATTTCTATCCCTTTCTACCTTTCTAGCTAGAAAGAAGGGCGAGGACAAGATTTTGCAGGATGAAGGCGTGAAAGATGATGATAAGACAATAGCATCCAACAGGGCTTCTGGCAGTATGGGAAACAGAAAAAATGAGGGAGTATGGGAAGAAAGGAGGCATTGTAATCCTTCCTGGTGAGATGGGAATGAGGAATGGCAAGCCACTGGTTAGTGGGTACAACTCTGCAGGCACTAAAACCTCAAACCAGTGACAGACTCAGAAGTAACCCCAAGCTGCCTCATTCCAGGTAATTATCATAGATAAGAATCTTGTTTTCTACAACATATGCAAATGTGTTTGCTGTTTTGTGCACTGAGGACTGAATAATACTTCTGTAATAGTTACTGTCCTGTGGGATTAAGATGACTGCTGAGGGAAGAAGGAAGGACACCAGAAAACTCTGCTAGATGAGCGTACATTATATAAAATATACCAAACCACTGACACCAGCATATGCTTTGCTACTGCACATCAGTGGTTATTATTCCTGTTTGCTGATTCACCAAATCAAACAAATTCACCTGTTCACTTTGGAGGGAAGTGAAGTCTTGACAGATCTCTTGAAAGCTACTTTCTCCTAAGCAAAATAAACAATGAGGAAGTCTATTCATTGGTCTACACTTGAGTGGTGGCCATGCATATTTATGGAGGCTGATGGTAAAGCTTTGGCAGTGAGCTGCATTTAGCAGTGCTTAAAGCTGGGATTATTAGTTCAATGCAGAGAAGCCTGGACAATGTTGAGAGTTTGGACTGAAGTATGTCCAAGGCTGAACCTTTGTCCTAGAAGTGATCAAAACAATAAAAGCATTGAAAATCTCACATATTATAGCCTCTTATTCCCTGCATCAAGTGAGTTGGTCATATTTGTCCACTCTACTCCCCTAACACCTATTCTTTGCTCTTTTGAGAATAGTGCTTTTAAAAATTAAGTGGCCACAGTGCCTGTTGGTCTGCTTTCCTGCTCCTCCCCCTGAGAGTGCTGTGTAGTAACCTGCAATGTCCAATAAATAGTAGCCAGGGCCCAGCACATTGCATAACTTCACACCTCTCTGGACCAGCCACAATTATTCTGCCACTTAATCAGGGTCCTCTAGTTGTTCAGGGATGAACTTCCAAACCATTGGAGCAGAATAGTCCTTCAAAAGATGTTCAGTTTTCTCCCACTTTCTGTGCCACTCATGACTACCCATTCTCAGGCAGATCTCTGAAAGGTCCTCTCAAAAACAGGTAAGACCTGAGCATTGCTACACTACCCTGACCAGAAAGGGAATCCTTCCCCGATTCCTGGAAAATAATGTGAGATATTATAGAATAGCCTGTGGGTCCTAGCCATGCCCCTGCCTGGCTGCTGCAGAAATTAACCCTGTCCTGGCTGGAACCAGGATAAAGGGTTAGCATGAAAGGGCAGAGTAGCAAGTGTTACCTTGTTGTGGGTGTTTGCTGCAGGCCACCTGAGCATGAGGAAGAAGTGAATGAGGCCTTCTGCAGGGATCTTTATCATCTTTGAAAGGTCGTGAAGATCAAGAGAGGTGCCTGAGTACTGGAAGAAAGCAAATTTCCTGATCTTCAGAAAGGGCAAGAACAAAGACCCAGGGAAGCACTGGCCAGTCAACCTCACCTCAATCCTTGAAAACTGATGGAGTGCCTCTTTTTGGAGACTATATTCATATGGATTACAAGAAGGTGATCAGGAGTAGTCAGCATGTATTTACCAAGGAAAAATCAGGCTTGACCAACCTTCTACAATGAAATAACTACCTGGATGGATAAGTGGAGAGCAGTGGATATTGTCTACCTCAGCTTTAGCTAGGCTTTCTACTCTGTCAGTCACAACATCCTCATATATAGGCAGTATCAGAAGTGTGGATTGGATGAGTGGACAGTGAGGTGGATTGAGAACTGTCTGAGTGACACATCCCAGAGGGGTGTAGTCAGTGGCATAGGGTCTGGTTGGAGGCTTGTCAATTGTGGTGTCTCCCAAGGTTCAATACTGGGCTCAGTATTGTTTAACTTATTCATCAATGGCTTGGATGAAGGGGTTGAGTGCCTCCTCAGCAAGTTTGCAAGGCTGGGGCTGATACCCCAGAGTACTGTGCAGCCCTTCAGAAGGACTTTAACAGATTAGAGAGATGGGCAAATGTGGATGTTACAGGCCTGGGTACCGAGAGATTTCAGTTTCCTGACAGGCGTCTGTGTGAAAGCAAGGCTTTCTCAAGGACGCTGCAGGAAAACAATTCAGAAGTATTGTAAACCATGGTCTTGTTATGAGACCAAAGAAGAAAATATATTAGGGAAGAGTTACTGGGTCCAGCCAATCCCTCTGCGGGGTGGCTGGTCAGTTAACCAATAACCTTATGTCAGTCCAGCATGCTAAGGTATATAAGCACCTTTGTAAATTAATAAAGTGTCGGTTTTTTCATCTACATAAAATCGTCCGTGTCGTTGGATATCTGCTCACTAGTGACAGGCAAAGAACTGCCTGAAGTTCAACAAAGGCAAATGCAGGGTCCTGCACCTGTACAGGCTGGGGGCCAAACTGCTGGAAAGCAGCTCTGTGGAGAAGGACCTCTGGGTCCTGGTGGACAACAAGCTGTCCGTGATCCAGCACTGTGCCCTTGTGGCCAAGAAGGCCGATGGTATCCTGGGGTGCATTGGGAAGAGCACTGCCAGCAGGTCAAGGGAGGTGATCCTGCCCCTCTACTCAGCCCTGGTGAGGCCACACCTGGAGTGCTGTGTCCTGTTCTGGGCTCCTCAGTGCAAGAGAGGCATGGAGCAGGTCCAGCAGAGGTCAATTAAGATGATTAAGGGACTGGAGTATCTCTTACTAAGATAGCCTGAGAGAATTGGGCCTGTTCAGTGTCAAGAAGAGATGACTGAGTGGACTTCATTAACGTGTATAAGTATCTGAAGGGAGGGTGTCAAGAGGATGAAACCAGGCTCTTCTTGATGGTGCCCAGCAGTAAGACAAAAGGCAATGGGCAGAAACTGATGCTTGAGCAGTACCACCTGAATATGAGGAAGAATTTTCCTTCACTGTGTGTGTGACCACACACTGAACACTGGTTCAGAGAGGTTGTGGATTTTTCCTCACTGGAGATATTCAAGAGTCTCTGGAGCAATCCTGTGCAATTTGCTCTGGGATGACCCTCCTTGAGCAGATGATCCACTGTGGTTCCTTCTGACCTTACCTATTCTGTGATTCTGTGAAAATCAAGCAAGTAAGACTTGAATGAAACCTTGATTTGTGCATTTCCTCTTCAGCAGGACAGGAGAGAAAAGAATATAAAAAAATGCAGTTGCTTGAGTCTTAGACAATCTAATGGAAAAAACCCCAAAGACTGCGCAGATGCAAAGTGCAAAAAAAAATTCTATTCTCTACTTTCCACCAGGAGGTGATGTCAAGCCACATTATGGAATTAGGACTTCAGTTTTGCATAGCCGTTGCTCTGAAAGACCAACCCCTTCAGAGCAATGCCTCACCATCCTCCTTTCTCTTAATTCCAAATATATGCTATGGAGTATCCCTTTGCTTGGGTCACCTATCCTGTGTCCTCTCCCAGTCTCTTGCCCATCCCCAGCCCATTGGCCTTTGCCCTAAATGGTGTTGGAGAGACTGTCCTGATGCTGTGTGTGCTGCTCAGGGATAGCCAGAGCATTGGTGGCTTTATCAGCACTGTTCCAGCTGCAAGGATGAATACAACATTATATGAGCTGATATGGGAAAAATAACTGCCAAAACTGTCCAGCCACTTGCCTGGTTCTGAGTAGCTACAAATCTTTTTTATATTGTTATTCCACAGCAAAATCCAGCATAAATGTTCTGTAGATGTAGGCAGCTCCTGCACAAACTAAAAATAAAAGCAGAATTTTGGATGGGAAAAACTAGTTGAAACTGTTTTTTTTTTTTGCAAGAGTCACATTTTAAGAAGACGGACATAATTCAGTTTTTGTCTTTTTTTTTAATCCCTCTCTCTTTTTTCCTTCTTCTCCTTTAGAAAATACTTTGACATATTTCAGTGTGATAAAAACTGGACATAGATCATTCTTTGGAAGAGTGTTGGGATGTAGTGTGGGGTCAATTTATTGTCCAGGCTTTTAAGTGGAACTGGGGGAAATTATGAAATCAAGGTTGCAAAGAGAGGTGAATAATACATAATTTATTTTCATTTTCAATTTACTATTTCACCTGTAGGGTGAAAAACACACGTTGGACAAAAAAAAAAAAGTAAATTATTTTTTGGTGATTTCAGATAATGCTTTCCTTGTGTCCGAAGGTAAAATAAAATGCCAGTGACTCTTACTTTTCTGTGTTTAAGAAAAAAACTTTTAACCTTTTATTCAACATTCTCTTATTTGCTTGATGTGGTTTCCCAAGGCTCCTATGCCTTAACAATATCTGCATTTTGCAAGTGCTTGTGGATCCTGTTGTTATGCTACACACTTGTAGGACAAGAAGGCCAGCTCACGTTGCACTGAGATGTGTTTTTCATGCGTTCACGTGATTTTAGAGATAGGGCTTGAAGAATGGCGGGGCAGCGGAGCTTTGAAGTGTTTGAACTGTGAGTATGCAAATTAAAAGTGACAGTGAATGTTCAGAACACTAGAACCCCTTTAGGGTTGCATGGGTTAAAGTAATATTGGGTGTTTACTTAAATTAAACTGTGTATTTACTTAAATTATTATTAAAGTAATATTGGGTATTTACATTTATTATATATAAGACAACTTATGTAACAGATTTTGTCAAACAGTGTTCGTCATCTTATAACTAGAGCAGTTTACAGAGAAGGAAAGAAATGCTACTGTGGACAATTTGTCTTACAAACCTTGTTGAGTAAGCTTAAAGCTTAGAACTACTTGTATAAATAAGTTTAAATGCATGTTCATTGTTTGGGTACTTTGGAAAATTAAGTTTTCAGGGAGTAGAGAAGCTTAGAGTAGAAGGCACTTATTAAAAAACTCCGCAACTCTCCCCTCCAAATTAAAACCAAAACCCACCACCAAACAAAGCAGACAGCAAATGAATTTGAAGCTTTGAAACTGTATCCTTGAATATTTCATAATCACACTCTCTAAAATATAATTTGACTGGCTGACATTAGAATTCGATTCCAAAGCTACTTTCTGCTGAAGGTAGAAAAAATTAAGGAAAGCATTATAGGAAAGGCTATAAACTTTCTATGAATTGTGATTTCAGTGTAGTATACCACTACTTCTACTGCCTGTAGGAGCTGGAATCCAGGACAGATAGATCCTTGTGGTCACATCTGGTAGACTGATGCAAGAAGCGACCATACTTCTAAAGTCTAACCAGTGGTTACTGCTGTTGGTTTGCCTCCCTATTCTATGTGCTGGTCCTACTGGAAAAATAGATGAAAACCATGACCGTGACAGAGGTAGGAAAGACCTGTGAGAGTGGAAATACTTTGTGGTTGGAAACCTCAGGTCTTCAGGTATTTTTAATGGACATCTTTAGCCATGTGTAGGCACCCTACAGCTGGAGTGTACACAGTATAGGACCGTGTGACAATTAACTTCTGTTCTGGATAAGGTGCAGAGTGGACAGCTGAGAGTACATGCTGCTGGGCTAAACATTAATGTGCTCACCAGCTCAATGCAGGTACGAGGTGAGTCTGTGCTAGCCAGGCAGTTGTTAGTGAGGCAGGGAGGTGCAGCTCACCATTGTCTCTTAGAGAGGGCCAGTTCTTGATATTACTAGGTGTCCATCTTCTGACCCTCTTCTTTTATCTGAAGGTTTTATACCTTTTCTTGTTGTTTTTGAGTCCTTGAGTGATTGTTTCTGATTATACAATTTCTTGCTTTGATTTCTTTCCCATTTGCTTATTTTACTGACTTTAATTTATCCTCTATTTACAAGAATTATTTTTTTTTTTACTAAAGTCAAGTCAAGGTCTCTTGGACTTCCTAAGGTCCTTCCAAAAACTTGACAATGTCAAGACAAGCCCCACGCCATATTCAAATTAACCTCAAAAGACTGGGCTCTGAGATACAGTTCTCTTTGCTGTTGAATCTGTTTTGATCATTAATACCATTGACCCCATTAGGGTCAGGCATCAAGTTGAGTCTCTACTTATGTCTGTGCCTGGTGGGCTGCAGCAGGGTTTAGAGTCTTAATGGCAGTGCTCAAATCAAAACCCAGCACTATTATTTATGCAAACACCAGCCTTGTTTATATTCCAACTGGTTGCCATTCATTTGGTAATTCAGTGTCAACTCACCATTGTTGAGGTTGAATGCTACATGACAAAAATATCCAGGTGGCGCAGGAAAAAGCACTGAGTCATTACAATGATGGGGAATTTTTCATCCCATTCTTCTTGTGTTTTGCTAACTCTTATATCTGATTGACACTCTGTAGTTGCTGTGAGCTTTTGGAGTATCCAGCTGTGTAAAATAATTTTTTAATTCCTAAAATTATTTCTTAACTCTTCTTTCCTTAGTAGGAGAGCTCTTTAATACCAGATTTTCTCACCAGAGGAATGCACTACTGAATTTTTGATGAGTTTTCATCTCTGTAGAACTGTTTTTGATAGCAAGTGTCTTTATGCCTTTAGTAAAGATCTGCTATCACCTGAAAATGTTTGTCCCTCTTCTTGTCTGTAGGTAATGAATTAGTGAGGTCTATTTGGAATCTTGTCCTGGATATATCTTCTTCTATTGGCAGAGAATTGTGATTTTATTATGAGTATGTGCAATGATTAGGGCATGTGGCAAACTTCTCTCTGTCAATATTTGAGTGTCTTCTAACCCTAGTCACCATTCTGCAAGCAGTCTAGCATTTCTAGTGTGGAAAAATCTATGCCCTTTGCATTATAATTATGATATCAGGATGAAATTCAAGCCTCTCCTAAAATTACAATTCTATCAGGGCTGTGCCTGTATGTTCTCCCAGTGTAATTAATGACTGATAACCTGGGGAGGTTAGGATCTTCCCAGCTGGTCTCTGCAGAGATGAGGTGGGTTGTTTTGTGACAGTGAACTGACTTGAGATAAGGTGATTTAACTTCTGTCTTCAAATCCAGAGCTCTTGCAAGACATTTGAAGGCTCTGTGTTGTCTCCTGAACACTGCCATCTGCCCAAGAGCACAAGGGATTGGTGAGTTGAGTAGCTCTCTGGTATCGTTCAGTGAGCTGCGCTGACTGCTCTGGATCAGGCATGTTGTGGCAGGGCATCCCCCCTACCCCATAAAACTTATCTGCTACGTGTCAGCTGATTGTCCAAGGCATACGCCCCGCCCTCACAAGCACCTGCTAATTGCTGAGGTGGCCCACTCAGGACCACCTGGCTCCTGATGAGATATTTGGCACCATGCAGGTACCACCCTCAGCTGATACACATCTTGCCTTGAAAGCAAGATTGAAAGGGTAAGCTGAAATTTATGACTGTCAGTCCCTGGACTTTACAGACTATAAAATGCACTAAACCCTCGCAAAGCAGAGGATTTTTTGCACACCCTGGAAATGTGTAGAAGCCTTCTCCCATTAAGACTGGGACACTGGTCTTTTGTGGTAATTTTTCTCGTCCGGGCGTTGGGTGAAAGGATTCTCATGTACACTACCATCAATTTGTGGGTAAGATACATTGAAATCCTAATTTCTCAGCTAGCTGTAACATGGGTACCTTTATATCTTGCACTGCTTTATGTAACTTACTAGTGGTTACTTGTTTACCCTGGGTAGTAAGTAATCTGTTTGAAGTCTTTATCTGTTAACCTTGTGTCTGTTCAATAAATAATTCATTTGTTGTAATAGATCTAATTGGCCATTATTAAGAACTTGTCAGCGAGAGTTTTGGGTTTGAGATGTGGGTTGCCTCAATAGAGCCACTGCCAAGAATCCTAGGAAGGCAGTGCTTGTCTAAAAGCTCTCACTCAATTTGTAACACGTTCATCTGCCAGCTCCTGCTGTCCAGTTCATTGAGCCAGCTTGTACATGAGGGTACTAGTGGGCACTCCAAGCAGTTCATGACCTTTTGATCATCAACATTTTTCAAATCATATTTTGCCCATCTTTTCCACCACTAGTGAAGTCCATGTCTCAGAGCAGCCCACATTGCCTCTCCACAACAATACAGTTTCAAATCCTGACCTCTAGCTCCTGACTTGTACTGGAGGTTGGCTGTGTTTCTCTGCTGCTGTGATAATTTCATAGGGGTGGCCCACCTGTGTAAATGCACTTGCATGGAATTGATCAAAAGGTCATTCTTTCCTTTAGTTTCACACTTTTGTGCTGCCAGTGTAATCTTGCTTTTAAGTCTGGTCCAGGTCAGACATCTGCATGTCTTCTGAGAATCACTTTGGGTGTTGAAGTCGGCCTGGAGGTGTTGCATCTGAGACACCAAACACAGCCTTTTGCAGCAGACACACACTGTGATTGCTGGTTCTGTTCCTTAAACACTGTATTCTCAAATTTTGACTCCTCATTGAAGTAGCAATCATTCACTATTCTCTGTTTTGGAGATCTCAGAGCTGAACAACCTGACTTGGCAATCAGGGAGAGCTTCAGGAGAAAAGAGTGGAAGGTGTTGGCTGACAGGGCATTAGTAATAAGAAATGTTCATACTGCTATCAATTTATTGCAAATGATGTTTGCCTGCTCTTTTTTGCATAATGGACAACACCTCTGAAATTCAGAAGTCCATGAGTGTTCTCCTGGTTCTGCAAGTTGGGTGAAACTAAGGCAAAGATATTGTGACTCTTGTCAGATAAATAACTGATTGATAAATAAAGCTCACTTTACCATGTACTCCTTTGTCCTGAGGAGCTGTTGGGTGGCAAGAAAGGGAACTGTGATTTTTCAGCTGTACAGACCTAGTTAAAGGACATGCAGTAAAATTAAAGCAGAAAATTCAGTAAATCCAGAACACAAGCCCTGAAGATTAACCACTGGTCTTTAAACTATTAAGAAAATAACTTCACCATTCGTCACATAGCTTTGTGACATACAGGTGAGAGGATACAATTGCTACATTTCATGATGCATATTCCCTGACCTGCATGTGTTAAGGTTTTTTTGTACTATTGCAAAAAAAAGAGAAAAAGATATTCTGATGTTGTGACAATCTACAAATATGTCAAATTTCTTGCATCATGTTCCTTGCAGAGAGGGACTATCCCTCCTGCACCTGCAGCCCAGCACCTCAGCCGTTCTTTGCTCCTTACTCTTTACTCATGCATCAGAAAGAAGGAGGATCTGTGAGCAGCTGCAGGTGTTGTCTGTAGTCCTAAAGGAGGAGAGTGACTGTCCCAGGGCCACCAGACATAAGTACGGTCCAGAACATAAAATGATGGTGCTAGGAGGCACCTGTCACTGGAAGCTGCATCCCACAGGTTCTGTATCCTCACATCACCTAATGCACCAGGGAGTCCTTACAGCCCAGTAGGAGGATCTTGGAAAGAAACTTGACAGATAAGGATTTACAGTTTGTTGCAAAGTATTCAGATCTATTGGGCTAGAAAGCAATTTTGTTAGGAGCCTTGACTGGTAAGCACTGCAAATTGTATTCTATTTTATTTATGACTAGTTGAAGGAAATATTCTTTCTGGGAGATTTTGCTTTCTGTTTTGAGCAGGGTTGCACAGAGTAATTTTACTTAATATGAAAATCATCAGAGAGACCAGGATGTCTCTTAAATAAAGATACTTCTCTTGAATCTCTGCAAAACTTTGGCAGGCTGTATTTAAAGTGCAGATACAGAAATACAAGACTCAGTTCCCCTAACTTTCAGGATTTTACTATTGTAGAAAACCAGAGGAACAGCTGACAGGCTCAAAACAACCAGATGGGAAGTGGTGGGGAAACATGGAGAGTTATACATAGGTGGGGCAGTGCACAGAACCCCCATCCCCTTGAGCCAGCCCGGACCAGTGTTTGAAGCGTCAGCTGGTGGTCTGAACTCTAATGGGGAACAATCAACCACATGGGGCTGCTGGGAAAATCCTGGCTTTGTGTGAAGTGCCGGCAGGAGACTCAGGAGCTGAAATTAGCGTGAGGGGGAGGGCCTCAGGGGACCTGAACAGATGAAAGGATGGTGAGATGTGTTGCGTGGCACGCTCCACTACCCTGGATTTAAAAGATGTCGAGACCATGCTGGATCCTAGGGTGGTGACTATCTGCCTTTCTCTCTCCTTGTCCTGGGTTGTGGGGC